>CAMPDV010003638.1:0-48890 GCA_946699065.1 Loxodes magnus
CTCTATTCCAATCATCAAAGTCATCACTAAATCTAATTATTTTTAATTAATATAATAGCATACAGTAAATCTATCTAAAATAAAGTTTATTTAAGTCTGCTCTTAGTTTACCTCAGATATCTTTTAATAAAGTCTTCTCTAAAATTTATTCATAAGATTAGAGGTAAACTAATCTATTCCTATGAATATTATAATTAAAACCATTATTCATTATAAGACTAAATAAAGCTCAAGACCAGATTAACATTATAATAGATATGCTTCATATGTAGTTTGTCTTTTAAAAGAGATGCTTAAAACAGGGAATAAAAGCAATAATATCTAAGTTAAATGATTAGGCTAATTTATAAAGATATAAAAGATATCATTCATTAATATCTTTTGTATTAGTAACTAATTTTAACTTTCTATTTCATATAATTAAGAATATTCTACTATCGATCCAGATAAACTTAATCATATGACTGTTTAAGATATTAAACTGTTATTTTAGACCTGTATTCTAGAGAATAAAGATCACATACTTACATTTATATTAATTTTAATGTCTTTGAGTTTAGAGCTACTATTAACGAGTTTGAGAAAGGATCAGTAAAAGATAATATATGTCCTTCTAGGTTCTCTAATAGTTCAGCTTATCATGCTATTTAACTATTTTTGTGGCAAAACATCTTTATCTTCTCCTTAGCTAAAATAGCTTTTATTCATTATAAGCAGCATTTACATTCGTTTAAGACAGCTAATTTCTAAGCTCCTTCCAAAATTTTTTTTAGAATCTCTTATAAATTTTAAATTTAAGTAACTATTATCTGAAACTTCATATCTTTCAACAATAAAATTAGGAAAATTATTTTTTTAATTCTTGAGTTTGCTTAATCTGCTTAAATGTAGCCAAATAATATAAGCAAATCCTTAAATTAGACTAAAGAGTCTTTAAATTAAGATTTGTAGTTATTTCTATCAATATCAAAGATATATTTTATTGCAATTTGATGGAGGACTATGCTTTTTTGTAAGATTCTACTACAGTCAAACAGAAGCAAGGAAGAGCTACAAAGCATGATATTAAAATAAGTCAAACTTATTTTAACTTAAAGGAAAACACTATGCTAGATAAATTTGCTTTAGAATGGAACTTAATACTGAAGCAGAAATGAGGCTTAGAAAGCTAAATAATGCTAAATTTAAAGTTTATATATTGAAGTGCAATTAGCCTAAGGAAAAATAGAATAAGCTAGATAATTATATTTTAAGGTATCTTTATCCTCTATAAGATATAAGCTTAATTTAGAAGGTTTAAAAATAATTACATTCAATAAAACTAAACTGATTATTTTCTCTATACGATAATATATAAAAGCTATATATTTAATTAATTCTCTATCATTTCAATAATTAATAATTATTATATCTATCTAATTTATAAACCCAAACTATTAAATTTTATTTCCCGCCTAACTTATTTAGATTTAATTAAATTTAAATTTTAAAATTAAATCTTTATTTTTATATTCCTAAGTAATAATTTACCTACTTTTATTAATATATTTAATTAATAGCTTATGATCAAATTAAGAAGCACATATTATAAAATGTTATTACTCTATCTTAAATACCAAGTGACTATACTTATTTCAATTTCAAATACTAAGATTTAACTGTAAATCTTCATTTTTATTTCAAGGAGGATAAGTCTATAAATGTTCTTTCGGACAATCAGGATCAATTTCTGCTCCCCTACACGCCTTATATGACAATGTTTTTGGAGCCATCTAAATTGTATCTTTTACTGGATATAAAGCTTAGCAAAAGAGCATCCGGTTCAGTGTTTTTAGAATATTTCAGTAAAACTTTGGAATTTTTAATTTGATTGACTGATACCAAGAATCTAGATAATAAGGTAGAATCTTCCAAATTTTAAGTATTTATAACTTTTGATTATTGGATTTTTAAACTATCCTTTATTAATTTTTAGATAGGAGATATATACTTTAGTTTAGAACCTGCCAAATCAGTTATCTTGGGAGCTTCTTTATTTTCTTCATAATATTTAAGGTTTTAAATTTTATCCAAATTTGCTGTTGAGAACTCAACAAGATGATTTTACTTCTAAAGATAAATATGAGCTTATAGGCTTTTTTAAGATAATAGAGCACTGTTGTAAAGTTTTATTTCTAAACAGAAGAACAAATCTATAACGCTTTTACTCGCTAATATATGAATTCAAGAGCATTATCTCCAGTAATTACTCCTCCACTTACAAAAATATAAGCTTCAGGAATACATTTTGCTACATAAGAATCTTTCTTAATGCCAAAGATCTCAACATTTTTCCTGATACTGTGGCACTAGTAAAAAGATTTGGTTCACCTATCAGTAAAATTGTATTGCACTTATAAAGTTGAGATTAGGCTCATATAATTTAAATAATTTAAGTTTTATTTAATGCTTATAGACTGTATGATTATAGTGCTTATAGAGAAATACTATTTTTTTATTTAATTTAATAATTGAATATCAATCATTATCTCTATTTAACTAATTTAATAAACAACTACTAAACTGAAACTTTAGTGCATATGTAGGTAATTAGGAGTATCAAATTAACTAGTGGATAACCAAAAAATTCATTCAGATACAAATTATTCCTATAAGTAAAGGCACTTACTCTAGCTTTTAAATGTAACTTAAGGAGTATAATACCTTTATAAACTCCTATAATCAACACCATTTCAACCACAGTTTTGAAAACCTTCTTTAAGTTAGACTAACAAACTATAAGGCTTTTTAACGCTAGATAGTAAATAAATCCTCCTCAGCTTTTATTTATAAATGCAAGTTAAATAATTTTGAGTGAGGAGAATAACTAATCAGTGATAGAGTAAATTACTTTAGAAAATATTTAGGAACTAAATCCTGAAGTCTCTTCCTCAAAAATAGCAAACAACTCAAAGAACCTACTATCTAATGAGTTCTTAATCGACCAGGATAAATCTCAATCTTAAAGATTTGTTGATGAATAAGAATCCTATAGTCTTAAAAAGAAGCTAAATCTTTATCTACTGAGATATCTAGAGTGCTTTATATAGGATAATATATATAAATTTGGGAGAAATTAGAGCTTAAAGCAGTTTAGCAAAAAAGATGAGAAGTTAGTGGTAAAAATGAGCAAAAGAAGTTTACGAGGAGTAGAATAAATAATAGTCAAGCCAGTTAAAAGTAAAAAGCTTTTAAAAGAAAGTAACGTTTCATAGATCTTAGCATTGAATAATTAAACTCATTTGCCAGTAATTTAGAGATAGAGGATACTGTATTTTACAGTGATAGTAAGTTGCAGATAGAACAAAGAATTAAGTAGAAAAAAACTTAATAAAAGCTAGAAATTTAAATTTGGGAAAGTTAAAGATAAAAGAAAATTTTCTGTCAATTAACATGATAAGAGAAGATAACAGCATTCTATAAGAAAGTTTTCTATCTCCATAAGTACTTGAGGAGGTAAAAGTGATAAGAATATAATTTAAAAGTCCCTAAGTTAGAATACTGAGAGCGGAGTAATATAAAGTTAATTTTAATTAATTCAATCGCAAAAAAGTTGTAGCTAGCATATAAGAAAAAAAAATTTACTTTAGAATATCAATTAGGAAAATAGAAACTAATTGAGAGCAACTTAATGCTAGCAGAAAAGTTATAATACTTAGAATTAGCTGAAGAAGAGAGAAAAAATCCAGAATATGATAAAAGTAAAGAAATTTCAGAAAAAATAAAGATAAAGATAAGTCTGAAAATACTAAAAATATCGAAGGTAAGCAAAGAACTGAAGTAATTGAAATAATATTAGTAGGGAAAGAATTGAAGACATGAAAGGTAATGAAGATCGGGAAAAATCTGATGAAAATGAAAATAATTAAAGTATTTAAGCTCAAGACTAGAATTAATAGCAATACATTAAATAAGAAAGTAGTTAAGATGAAGTATGGACTAAGACGAGTTATAAGCTTCAATCAGTGAAAGTTTGTACGATCAAAGATAAATATCCTAGACTTACTTAACACAAATGAAGTTCTAATTTATATGAAAAATAAAAAATCAGATATAAGATATCAATCTTCTTTTAGAACTCAAAGGAAAAGATCAGTATGGATAGAAGGGAGCTAATCAGAAAATCTTTCTACAACAAAGAATTTTCAGATTAATAGATAGATTTTATGAAATACAGCAGTCATCTTATTTATAAAAATTCTCACAAGATAAATGACAAAAATCTGAAGTTCCTAGTCTATTATCAGAAGCTTTTGCTTAAGATCAATCAATAAAAATTTTTGATAGAAGCATTGTATTATCAAGATTTTATGATATATTTGTAAAGAGTTCACGAGAGCAGTAGACAAAGCTAGAAGAATATTTACGAATTCGTAGTAAGAATGCTAGAGTATACAAAAATATTTGAATAAAAGGAATGTCTCTACTACGGTCTCTGTGCTGATATTTTTTAACAATTTATGTTAATTTATTACTTATATATCTAAATGAAAATAAGATAAAGCATTTTCAAAATTGAAGCTAATTTTTAAAGTCTACTAATTAGTCTCTCTCGTTCTAAGCAAAATTAAGTAGTCAAATATAGCTTAAATTAATAAATTGAAGTTTAAAGTCTAATTTAAATAAGAAGATAGTAGTATTAATTATTAATTATTAGGATATACAGTTTAAATAATTAAATACCTTACTCTATTAATCTATTTTTAATTTAAGTTCTCTATAAGATTTAATGTTAAGATGCTAAGGATAGGTTTAAATAGATCATATCATTTAACTATAAAATCAATTAAAATTATTATAAATCTAAATGCTTGAGTAAATCAAGTCTTTTCTAGTGCTGCTGCTTAAGAATCTAATTTTTAGAATTACTTTCTTTATGCCTTAGTAGGGCTAAAGGGCCGTTTTAGATATTTTCCCTTCTACTGGCGGTTTCGAATTTTTTTCATTTCCAAGTCATTTTCAGCATTGCTTCTTATTTTTTGCTTTTACTATGCTAATATAAACGAGAGAGGTTCTTCATATTCTACTTGGTATACTGTCAAAATTTATAGACCTATCAAGAATGAAGTTTCGTGCTTATGCTTCACAGAAAAATTTCAGCTATTCTTAGCGTTTTATTTTTGCTACTGTTTGAAAAAAACTCATTTCCGTTTTCTATAGAACAAGACCGAATAACAATTTTTCGATTCTATCATTGGATTTTAATATTGACAGTCTTCAATTTCTATATTATAATTGCATTCCTCAATTTTATTAATAGCTGACTGATCTCTTTAATCTTTATTTAGATTGCCTTTTAAACTTCTAAGGACTCTTTTCTTTACTTAGAATTACATTAACTTCTTGTCTGAAAATCCAGTCTCTAACTATTTAATATAATTTAAAGTTTAAATTTTCGTTCTAAGAATCTTTCAATCTAAGGGCTACTTGAAAGCAAAAGGTTTATTTCAGTGCTATTAGTGACAACCTAAAATATTTATAATCCTTAAACTTATAATATTAGCCTTTTTATTTTAGTTTTAATAATAAAAAGCAAATTTACTTATAAAGCATTTATTTGCTGTTATAAGAAAGGATAGAGTTAAGATGCTAGATTGTGTGATCGAAAAGAGAGGGAGTTAATTAGCTTGCCCTGATTGAGATTCCTTACCAAAATACTAGAATACCCCAACCAAGCATTTCCAAATGGATTTTTCATGAATATTTACAGCTTAATCTAAGGTAGCTAATTCTCAAATTATTTAATCTATGCTAAACAAGAAAATTGTAAGTAAAAGAGTAATTAGACTGCCAAATTTGCTACTAAGACTCTATTCATGAATCAAAAGATAAAGGAAAGATGATTAAAGCTCTTCAGAAAATACTTTAGTCTAGAGTATCTTACTTAACTTATTGTACTGAAATAGAAAAGAACTATAAGTCCAAGTATAATAAAGCGATAGTAGCTAGAAATCTAGTTTTTATACTACAAAAACTTCAAGAATTAGTTAAAGTGAAGTTAATCTCTTCAGAAAGACATCAATAGAAAAAATAAAATTAGAAAATATGGATAATTGTAGTAAGTAGGGAGAAATAAACTCGGAATTAATGTCACAAGTCAGATTGAATGCTTTCTGAAAAGTTCCGCTAAATAATTGAAGTTAATCTCATAACTAAAACTTAAAACTAAAAATTACATTCAACTAAATAGAACAAATAGTTGAAAAAAAGCAACGATTATAGGACAAGATTGTATTCCAATATCTAAATCATTTTAAGCAACCTAGGATTCAACTTAATGAAACTGGAACAGTTCAAATGAACTTTGAGCAAAAGCAGAAAAATATTATTTGAGGATTATCAAGCTTCTTAACTGATGCTACTATCGTAAATCCTTAATATTTCATTAAAAGCTATAAGAAGTGAGAATCGATAAAAAAATAATATAAAAGATCAAATGACTTAATTATAGCATAGCGAAATGAAGTGGAATAGGAAAAGATTAAACTTTAAAAATTGTAAAATACTGAACTTAAAAAAACTGGAGTCCCAAAAATTTTATTTAACAAAAAGAATGAATAATCATCTTCTGGACAGGGTGAAATTCTTTTAAAATAAAAATTTTTTAATTTTAGTTTATTTATATAAATAAAAATTATTTTTTGAATAAGTTAAAAAATACAAAAATAAAACTAAAAAATACTAAAAACTAATTTAATTTTAAGTAATTTTATACTTTATGCAAAATTAAGATACTAACTAGAAAACTATAATTAAATTACAAATGTTTAATTAAATCCTTTTTAATTTGAATTATTTGACTAAGATTTTTTAAAATTATTTTTACTTATTTTTAAATTTAATTTCATTGAAGTTTATTTTTAAGAAGATTTATTAATTTTTAATTTATATAATGGAAAGTAATTTAAGCCCTAATATAAAAATAGAATGATCAGCTTTGTAAACTGAAAACGAAATTGGAGAAGGTGGATATGGAAAAGTGTTTAAAGGAAAGTGAAATAATTTTACTGCTGTAGCTATTAAGTAATTTTTCTAAAGGAGACTAAACTAAGATGTTGAAAAAGAATTTTTAAAAGAAGTGCAAATTATGCAAAATTTAAAGCATCCAAATATAATAGACTTTTATGGATATTGTACAAATCCAGTTGGAATTGTAATCTAACTTATGTCTTGCTCTCTACAAGAATTCCTCCATAGAGGACTAAGAAATAAGTCTAGATTTAAAAATTTAAATAGCATAATAAGTAGCGGCAGGTTTAAAATATTTGCATGACAACAATATAATTCATAGAGATCTAAAAAGTGTAAATATTTTACTTAATGAAAACCTTAATGCAAAAATATGTGACTTTGGACTAGCGAAAGTTAAAACATCGTCTAAATCATTAAGTACAAAGAAGGAAGTAGGTACTATTAGATGAATGGCTCCTGAACTTTTCGGAATGAGACCTATTTATAGCTTTAAATCAGATATTTTTGCCTATGGAGTTGTGTTATGAGAATTAGTTACTAGAAAAATACCTTTTGAAGAAGTAGAAGAAGGAGAGTTAAGAGAAGGTATAAAAAGAGGAGAAAGAGAGGATATTCCTGAAGATTGTGTATTAAAAGAGATAATAAAAGGTAGTTGGAAGCAAGAACCAACATAAAGAATGAGTTTAGAAACTATAATGTAAAATTTAAACTAGATAAGACAATAGGTGAGAGAAGAAGGGATACTAAAAAGTAATGCGAAGATATAAAATATAGAAGAAGTAAATTAGATAGAAGCATAGTAGCTAAATTAGGATAATATATAAAAAAACGAAATAGAAAAGTAGGAATAGAAAAGAATTATAAAGAAAAATGGATATGGAGTAGAAGTTTATAAAAATGGAGATCGATATGAAGGAAATTGGGTAGAAGATTTGAAATAGGGAAAAGGAACGTATTCTTGAGCAAATGGGACTATTTACTAAGGTGATTGATTAGGTGGCAAAAGACATGGAAATGGAATTGAAAAATATAGAAATGGAGATCGATATGAAGGATAATTTGCAGAAGATCTTTACTAAGGAAATGGAACTTACTATTGTGTAAATGGAGCTGTATATAAAGGTGAGTTTTAAAAAGGTAAAAATCACGGATATGGAGTAGAATAATATACTGATGGATCTAAATATTAAGGATGATGAATAGAAGATCTGAAATCGGGATTAGGAATTTATTATTATTCAAACGGAGCTATATATGAAGGTAACTATTCCAAGGATAAGAGACATGGCTAGGGAGTTGAAAAATATTAATGAGGAGGTAAATATGAAGGATAATGGGTTGAAGATTTGAAATAAGGTAAAGGAAAATATTTTGGAGCTAGTGGATATTTTTATGAGGGAGAGTGATTGAACGATAAAAGACATGGTTAAGGAGTTGAAAAATATGAAAATGGAGATAGATGCGAAGGATAATGGATAGAAGATCTGAAGCAAGGAAAATGCAAGTATCATTGAGCAAATGGAGTTATATATGAAGGTGATTATTTAAAAGATAAGAGGAATGGTTATGGAGTGGAAAATTGCAATAATGGAGATCGTTATGAAGGATATTGAGTAGATGATATGAAATAAGGAAAAGGCACGTATCATTATGCAGATGGAACCATATATGAAGGTGATTATTCAAAAGATAAGAAGCATGGACACGGAGTGGAAAAGTATAAAAATGGTGATCGTTATGAAGGATATTGAGTAGATGATATGAAATAAGGAAAAGGCACGTATCATTATGCAGATGGAACCATATATGAAGGTGATTATTCAAAAGATAAGAAGCATGGACACGGAGTTGAAAAATACAAGATTGGAGATAGATATGAAGGATATTGGGTAGATGATATGAAATAAGGAAAAGGAGAATATTTTTGTGCCAGTGGATCTACATATGTGGGCGACTTTTTTAAAAATAAGAAACATGGACACGGAGTGGAAAAGTATAAAAATGGTGATCGATATGAAGGGTAATTTTTAGAAGATATGTAATAAGGAAAAGGAGAATATTTTTGTGCCAGTGGATCTACATATGTGGGCGATTTTTTTTAAAAATAAGAAGCATGGACACGTAGTGGAAAAGTATAAAAATGGTGATCGATATGAAGGATAATTGGCTAAAGATTTGAAATAAGGTAAAGGAAAATATTTTGGAGCTAATGGGGATTTTTATGAAGGAGAGTGAGTTGAACGATAAAAGACATGGATATGGAGTTGAAAAATATAAAAATGGAGATAGATATGAAGGATAATGGATAGAGAATCTAAAAAAAGGAAAATGTAAGTATCATTGAGCAAATGGAACTATATATGAAGGCAATTATTCCAATGATAAGAGGAATGATTATGGAGTGGAAAAGTATAATAATGGAGATCGTTACGAAGGATATTGAGTAGAAGATCTAAAATAAGGAAAAGGCACGTATCATTATGTAGATGGAACCATATATGAAGGTGGTTATTTAAAAGATAAGAAACATGGACACGGAGTGGAAAAGTATAAAAATGGAGATCAATATACAGGACAATTTATAGAAAATCTGAAATAAGGAAAAGGTTTCTACCTATGTGCAAATGGAGCTTTTTATGAAGGCGAGTATTTAAACGATAAGAAGCATGGAAATGGAGTTGAAAAGTACGAGATTGAAGATAGATATGAAGGATATTGAGTAGATGATATGAAATAAGGAAAAGGAACTTATTATTACAATTATGGAAAAAGTGAGGCACAAATTTGGAATGAAGGCAAGAGAATTGGTTAACTAAATTATTGATTAAAACATTTATTTCAAATTAAAGTTAAATTTTAATAAATTAATATAAATTTTATCTGCTTTTTTCTCAAAAAAATTTGTTAAAAGGTTAAATATTTCTTAACTATATCGCTATTAAAAATCTAATATCTGCTTTGTAATAATAAGAATTAAAGTGTGATATAGATATTTAATATTTGATTTAAAATCTTAAGCTAAACAATTAAATTACTCTTAAAATTTCTTTTTATCTTTAAAAATTTAAACCTAAAGCGAATAAATATTTATATAATCAAAATACATTTTTAATATCCAAAAACAGTATTAAACTAAATAATTTTTATAAAGAAGTTATTAATAATACAGAATATAACTAAAGTTATAGCTTTAATAATTAGTTTACTTTATACTAAATTACTTAAAAATCATTTCTCCTTTTGATTTGCTTAAAATAAATCATATAACTATATAGAAAGTTTATTTTGGTGTATATATATTTTAATTATTGTATTGTATATATATTAAGATTATAATAATAATATATTAAAGTAGTATTCTTTTTATTTTTTTTGCCACTAATTTTAATTTGTAAAAGTCTTTTATCATCAATAAGTTTTGATATATTATTTATCTGATTTCTAGCCTCTTACTGTCGATTTAATTCAAAACTGTACTATAATTTCTTGAACCATCTTAGTATATTTGTAATTTTTGTAGCCTCTAAATATAGTTAAAATATTTTTTTTCTAATAGAATCTCCATTTAGCGTGCAATAATTCTTGATTAGCCTATAAATTCCTTTTCTGCTGATAAGGCTTACTTTAATTAAAGTTTATAGCAATTTTCTGCCATGTGACCATATTTTTTGTAATATCAACATCACAAAATGAGATTAATTCTAAAATAAATTGTAGCTCAAATTTATTATGGAAAGTAACTTGGTAAAAGATTGTTCATTATAAGACTTTAAATAGCAAGGGTTTGGAACCATATTTCTAGATATAGGACTACAAGATGCTAATTTAGCTAAGTACGAGAAATTACTTTAGAAAAGTAAATAAGAAGCATTAAAAGCGCCTAATTTGATACTTCTAAGTAATTTCATACTAAAATATGTAAAATCAATAAATAAAACTCAAATTTATAAATTCCTACTTTAAAAGTCCTTTTTTATTATTATATTGATGATACTCTTCTTGATTGCTCCTGAGCAGTACTCAAACAAGAAAGTGAAAGAGTGACGGTATTTTTTCGTGGAGGATTCTAAAAATTGAGAGTAAATGACGAGATCTTTGAATCAGCAAATCAATAAAGTATAAACTTTGTTAAATATTCTACTCCTTTATAATATATTTTGAAAAAAAGGGTAAAATGTAAGCAGTTGAATCAACAATATCTTCCTCATTCAAATGATCTCAACAAAATTAATTATATAAGGACTAATCAAAAATATTACTTCTAAATAGATTTGTTTTAATTTTTAATTCTAACTACCATATAAGTTAATTTTGAAATTAAAGGATAAAATTCACTAATAGATGTCAACTTGAATACAAGCTAATCTAAGGCATATGATTGGTTTTTTGTTTATGGCGATGTTATTGGAACTAAGAATTTAGTAGAAAAAGTAAATTATGGAAAAACAGCTTTTGTTATATCAATAAGCTCATTTAAGAGAAATATTTTAATAGTTTAAAATTAACTGCATTAACAATTTTTTCACTAATATAGAGCAAGTTAATTTATCAACTGAGATAGTGGGCCTTAAAATGAAAATCTTCTGGTTTAGATTCAGTTCCAGTTACAACATTTAACCCTATAATTCTAAGAGGATTTGGATGTGAATGAGGATTGGCAGTAAATAAATTCCTTCATTTTGAACAAAGATTCAGTTTCTGATATTTTCCAAGAACTTTTAAAATGTTGTGAGACTAATTGAAGTAAGAAGCTTCATTTGTAAATTTAGAGAAGATAGGCAATAACTTGAAAATATTGAATAGAAGGAACAAACTATATTAAGAAAGTCTTTCCTAATAAGATTTCTATTGTCTCTTTTATGTGTTAATATAGAAAATAAGATTGGGCAAAAATACAAAATTGGTCAATATTGTTAACTTCGGAGCTATTGAAATAAATCTTTGTTGTCCATATTTAGTGAATAAAAGATGAATGAGAAGAACTTTAGGAGAGAATCCTTAATTCGTTAAAAAAATCACAGTTGGGTAATATAAAATAAAAAAACTTCCTGTTTCCATTAAAATTATTCCAAACTACAGAAACTCTGAGATCATTGTAAATTCTGCTAAAGAAAGATGAGCTCAAGTAATTACTTTAACTTAAAATGCCCTTATTTTAAGATCCTTTATCCTCTGTAATGAAATTTTTCGTTGCTGGGAAAGAAAATCCTTTTGCTAGTCACAGTGTATCAGGAAAAATGTTGAGACCTTTCGCATTAAGAAAATGCTCTGATGTAGCAAAATTTATTCCTGAGTTGATAATTATGTAAATGGAGGAGTAGTCACTGGAGATAATGCTCTTGAATTCATAAATTATGAAGCAAAAGCATTATAGATTTGTTCTTCTGCTAAACTTTTCAACAGTGATCTATGATCTTAATAAAGTCTGTAAGTTCATATTTATCTTTAGAATTAAAAAAATCTAGTTGAAAAGAGATGACATAGCTAGTTCCCTCCAGTAAATTTGGAAAAATTTAAAGCCCTAAATATTATGAAGAAAATAAAGAATTTTCAAGATAACTGATTTGGCAGGTTCTAAACTAAAGTATATATCTCCTATCTAAAAATTGAATAAAGGATAGTTGTAAAATCCAATAATCAAACAGTTATAAATGCTTAAAATGTGGAAGATCTTACCTTATTATCTAGATTCTGGGTATCACTCAATAAATTACAAATTCCAAAGTTTTCCTGAAATATTCTAAAAAGACTGAGTCGGATACTCTTATGCTAAGCTGCATGTCCAGCGAAAGATACAATTTAGATGGTTCCAAAAACATTTTCATATAAGACGTGTAAGGAAGCAGAAATTTATCCTGATTGTCCGAAAGAACGCTTATAAATTTCTCCTCCTTGGAGCAAAAGGAAGATTGTAGTCAAGAATTAGTATCTGGATTTGAAATAAGCATAGTCGCTTGGTATTTAAGAAAGAGTAATAGTATTTTCATAATATTAGCTTCTTAATTTAGCATAAGCTATTAAGGAATTAAATATATTAATTAAAAGTAGGTAAATTGTTGCTTAGGGATATAAAATAAAGATTTGCTTTTAAAATTTAAATTTATTCAAATCTAAATAAATTAGGTGGGAAATAAAATTTAATAGTTTTGGTTTATAAATTAGATAGATATAATTATTATTAATTATTGAAATGATAGAGAATTAATAAATGTATAGCTTTTATATATTATCGTATAAAGAAAATATAAGTTTAGTTGTATTGAAGCTAATAATTCTTAAGCCTTTTAAATTAAGCTTATATCTTATAAAAGTTAAAGATACCTTAAAATCTAATTGCTATACTTATCTAGCTTATTCTATTTTTCCTTAGGCTAATTGCACTTTATTATTTAAATTTAAACTTTAGCATTATTTAACTTTCTAAGCCTCATTTCTGTTTCAGTATTAAGTTCCATTCTAAAGCAAATTTATCTAGCATAGTGCTTTCCTTTAAGTTAAAGTCAGCTGAATTATTTTAATATCATGCTTTTGTAGCTCTCCCTTGCTTCTGTTTGACTATAGTAGAATCTTATAAAAGAGCATATCTCCATCAAATTGCTATAAAGTCTATCTTTTATATTGAAAGAAATAAATGTAAATCTATATTTAAAGACTCCTTAGTCTAAATTTTAAGCATTTGTTTGCATTATTTGGTTACCTTTAAACAGCTTAAGCAAGCTCATGGATTTCAAAAATAATTCTACTAATTTTGTTGTTGAAAGATATAAAATTTCAGATAAGAGTCTATTAAAGCCAAAATTTTATACGAGATGCTGTATAAAATTTGAGAGTTCAATTTGAGAAAGAACTTTGAAACTAGCTGTCTTAAACGAATGCAAACGATTCTTTTCTTGTCTATAATTACAAACAGCTAATTTAGCTAAGGAGAAGGGAAAGAGAAAAACTAAGAAACTTTGCCATAAAGATAGTTAAATAGCATGATAAGCTGAACTATTAGAGAACCTAAAGGATATATATTATCCTTTACTGATCCTTTCTCAAACTCGTTAATAGTAGCTCTAAACTCAAAGACACTATAATTAGTATAAATGTAAGTATGTAATCTTCATTCTCTAGAATACAGGTCTAAAATATCAGTTTAATATCTTAAACTGTTATATGATTAAGTTTATCTGGAGCGATTATAGAATATTCTTAATTATATGAAATAGAAAGTTAAAATTAGTTACTAATACAAAAGATATTAATGAATGATATCTTTTACATCTTTATAAATTAGCCTAATCATTTAACTTAGATATTATTTCTTTTATTCCCTGTTTTAAACATCTCTTTTAAAGACAAACTACATATGAAGGCATATCTATTATAATGTTAATCTGGTTTTGAGCTTTATTTAGCCTTATTATGAATAATGATTTTACTTATAATATTCATAGGAATAGATAAGTTTACCTCTAATCTTATGAATAAAATTTTAGAGAAGGCTTTATTAAAAGATATCTGAGGAAACTAAGAGTAGACTTCAATAAACTTTATTTTAGATAGATTTACTGTATGCTATTATATTAATTAAAAGTAATTGGATTTAGTGATGACTTTGATGATTGGAATAGAGACTTTATAGACAAGAGTGACAGTCTTTTGATATAGTATTAATAATTTGATATTTAGAAGTTAAGATAAAATTAGAAGTTACCTTGCTTATAATTAGTTCTATTTAGTATATTTATTGTTAGACTATTATACTCATTTTCTAATATTGGTTAGTTATCAACAATATATCTTTCTATCCAGATTAAGAAATATCATCTTAACTTCTCCTTGTGATATTATTCTAAGCTGACTTAATTATCTTTTAGCAATTTATTTCCAAAAATATGAGGCTGATAGTATTATTTGATAAGGGAGTTTACTTAAAGCATTAGACACTAGCACTTGGTTGTAATAATGTTGACTATTGATATATTTGGCTATTGTACTATGTAATTTCTTTATTACTACTGACATACACTTTTATGTTTCTTCACTACTAAACTATTATTTATTTCAGTCTTTTGTATATTATTTAGAATTTTAGCTTCCTAGCATTCATTTTATGTTCATCTAGCTCTTTATCATTCCCAAAACTTAAAGCTTGTCAGCAAGTTTTAGATCTCAGATATTTTAAATTTAGAACTTTAAGTCCTTTCTTATTCTTGAAATTGGTGACTTAATTAGAAATCATTATCTTATTTGTTAAATCAATGGGGAATCTTCGCCTACAGCTAGCTTGGGATGGTCACTTATAATGTCATTTGAGTTAATAAAGGATTGATATTTCACCTGTGGTAGAATTATTAAGCAACAGTCTCTAAACTTTAAAGTTGAACTATAAGATTATAGCTCCCAAATACTTGATTGATTACAAATATATAGCAGCAATCTATTGATTTGTTTATAAAGCTTTAATAGCTTAACCTAAACTAATATCTTATAGCCAATTTAAATTATATACTTTCTATTCCTACCTTCCTCAGTAATAAATTAACTATTTAATATTAAGCTAGCTTAATTAACCTCTAAAGTATTTAAGATTAACTAAATTATCTAAACTTCTTAGTTAGTCTCAATAGATTAGAATAATTATAAAAGGGAGTTTAAAAGAGAAAAAGCATAAACTATCAATTAAAATGCTTATTTTAAGTGTAAGATCTAGAATATGATACCATTAAGAGAGTTTGACTTAAAGCCTATTTGCAGACCAATTTATTACTGAAAAACTATGCTAGGAAATCTAAAAGATAGACCTAAAACATAGACTGTGTAAGAGAAAAGTATCTTATTTTTTAAGAACAAGCTAATATAGAAGAAAGACTAGACCCCCAGAAAGTTTGTCTCTAACTAAATTTAGGGATTATTAGAGATGACTACTGATAATCTCCCTCTAGTAGAAATTAAACAGCGAGATTTAAATTAAGATAGCTTTATTTAATCAATTAATGCTAATACGTTTTCTGAGAACATTTCTTTAGATATTAATAAATCCCAAAGAAAGTTTCTTAGCAAATCGTAAAAGATAGTTGCTCCAAACAAGATTAAATAAGTAGGGTAAAGAGAATCATAATTAAATACTTTGAGCAATACTGCAATCTCATCTTTTGATATTCAATTTGTGAAATTAAGTTAGAATTTGATGAGGAGTTTATAAACCATTTAGAAAGTGAAATAATAAGCTAGTTAAAAAAATTTAGTTAACCAGATTTAGATTTAATCAAAGGGAGAGTAAGAAAAAAGGATATATAAATTTATTTAGTATATTAAATATGAACTAGGCTAAAAAAGATAAGAATTTCTAATTAAAGCAATATAAAAGAGAATAAAGAAATAAGCTTAATAAAAGGAAGTAAGTGCTTACCCTTATCTTTTACCTTAGAAAAGTTCTCCTTCAAATATATCTCCATTATTGTAATGAAATGCTCCTTTTCCTCGTTCCAGATCTTCCATAAACTATCATAAATATTTTGAGACTTAATATGGTAAAGGTAAAGCAGTTTAAAAGTAGAAAGTTTTTGAGATGTTGTAGATTGTTATATAGCGTTAATTAAAATAAAGACTAATTACTTTTAACCCAATAGTAAAAAAGGGAAAGGCCTTATAAAGCTATAAAAATTATAGAAGACTAAGATATTTTGGAAGAGTTACAAAACTAAAGGAAATTTACGTAGTGCTCACATTAGAAAGATTTAACATGCTTTAAAATAGAAAATCGAGAATAAGCTAGAAAGAGCAACAAAAATAAATAAATCTGTTAATAATTAATTCCTAATATTTATAATCTTTTTGCTTTTATAGGCAAAAAGAAATTCGAAGAAATCAACGAGAATATCTAAATCTTTTATAACGACAACTAATATTTTGGTATCTTTAGTAACGAAGGAATTTCGTTTGTTAGAAAAGAAAAGGCTATAAACAGTGATACACATACTGTAGTAATTTATCTGGCTCCTAATTTAATTAAGCATAATAAAGCGAAGGAAATGAACTTAAAAACTTGAAAAGCACTAAGTAGCAATAAAAGGTTTAATTAAGCTCATTAATTTAGTCAAAATAATTGAGTTATCGTTTTTAATAAGGAAACCTATTGCAATCTTATGAAAAGAAAAGTAAGCTATTGAATGCTATGGAGTAATTATAAAGCAAAGCATAGCAATATTAATTAATATTAAATAAGCAAAAGACAAGAAGTTAGAAGGAAAGACTTAATAGTGTTATGACAATGTGATAAATCTATATTTAAACTTTGTCAAGTTTATAAGAATAAAAAATAAAACTAGAATTAAGAAGATTTTGAATGCTATATCATAGCTCTTTAAGGGAAGACAAGCTTTATAGAGGCGTATTTTGAGCATGATTTAAGTATTAAGACTAGAAGTTAAAAGCAGGTGAGCACTATAATGATGCTATAAAGTAA
Organism: Loxodes magnus; assembly: GCA_946699065.1. Lineage (NCBI taxonomy): Eukaryota > Ciliophora > Karyorelictea > Loxodida > Loxodidae > Loxodes > Loxodes magnus. The sequence continues at coordinate 17,465 of CAMPDV010003638.1, forward strand.
TTATAATCTTATATATTATGATTCGATAAAGAAAATGCTGGTAAGAAATGAAGTTATAGCAAAGAAGCATGAAAATGATATAAGAATGGTTTAAGGTAAATGGAAATAAGAGAAAGGTTAAATTAAGGGATTATATGGTAATCTAAGAATCTAACACACAAGAAGGTAGAGGTATAATGTAGGTTAGTGGTTAAATCTTAGTACTATTGTAGTGTTGTTAAATAAAGTAAATTTGAGAATCTTGGGTTAATATGAAGAAGCAAGGTATAAAATAATAGTTGGAATTTGAATAATGATAATAGTTTTAGTGTTATGGTTTTACACTATGTTTAATAGTAATTTGTAATATGAAATATATATGAATTGATTGATTGATGTGTAATGTTAATTTATAAATTAAGAGTAGTGTTTATAACGTATTTACTTTAAAATATGATTAACTTAATAATTTGGATAGAATACATGCTAAATCTTATAATACAAATGCTTGGTAAATGAAATTAAGTTGTTCTAATAATAAAATGAAATAATCAGCATAACAAACTAAGAGTTGAAGTAAATTAATTAAAATACAATCTAATAATAAACTTAGTATTTTAATAGCAACTTCATAATTCAATATATAACAAATTAAATAAGCTTTATAGAAATTTATTATTAATGGAAATAGTCTTTATTAGTATATTCAATTAAACCAAAATAACTACTTTTGCAAATTATAGAATAAAGCTTAATAAAAAGCTTCTATTATAAATATTGTAAACTAAATTAGATAAAGCATCTTGCTTAAAAACTAAAAAGATTAATTATTTAAAATTATATCCAAATAATTAAATATTATAAACACTAAATTTGTAAAAATTAAGTTAAAGCAACTAACTAAACTGAATGGGACCAAATGTTTTATTTCTATTTAGTCCATTTCATAAACTATTATATTAAAGATACTCTCTTGTATACTCAGTAAATGAAGATTAGACCTAGTACATTTCTCTTATCTTATTATTAACCTTATGTTAAGTATTTTGATTTAAGAAGCCTACTATATTTATTAATAGGTTTATGTTTAGTTAATTTAAAATTGATAAATTAAAGATATTTTAGATATAGTAGTTTGATATATTTAATATTAGTTTTAATGAGAGAATATTCTAATGCTTTTAATATTTAATAAGTTTGTTAGACTTTATTTATTTGTTAAAATAAACAGATATTTCTAAAATTCAATGCTTTTTAATTTTTTTATTATTTATTTTATTATTCCATTCAATCACAAAAGCCTTCATTTATTACTTAAGTGACTAGATAGCTTTTAAATACCTAATGCTGACTAAAGGAACATTTTAAGCAATCATAAATATTAAGTTATAACTTTTACTTTAGTTTCTCCTCTTTTGTCAATCACAGTGTCATAGATTGTGAATAGAAAGGTTTATCTGTTTCTTCTTAATGGATGTAATTTGGTTATGGATTAGATATAAGCTGCTTGTATTACATTAAAGTATGTTAGTAATTTTTGTTAACTATATTGATTAAAGTTGCTCAATTATTGCTTTATTGATATAAATGTATTGGTTATGCTATTTGATTAGAAGAAGCTTCTAGCTACTTTGAATATAATAAAATATAAATATCTTATATCTAGATATGCTTATGATTGGTTTTGGCTTTTCTAACTGCTGTTTTACTATAGTAGATGTTTAATTAATAGATCTTATATCTTTCTATAAGGTAATAACTGCTATTAAGATTCTTCCTATTTTCTTTCTTATTCTTCCAATTTATGACTATTATGTCTAAATAGTGCTATTTAAAATACTTAAAAGCTTATGAAATAAGAAATAATGAAGATACTAATTTATTGGTAAGATTATAAATAAGCTTAAAAAGCTATAAGCATTTAGATATTAATTATATAGTAGTTTCAAGAAATATTATTCAAGTTCTTTAGATCATCAAATGTAAGCTACTTTAAATAACCAAACTGTGCAACTAATTCATTTACTACTTATAATACAAAAATTACATTACTTATTACAGTTCAAACCATTAAAACAAGTCTTTACAAACTTAAATCCTATTTTCATGTCAAATATCAAAACCAACCAAATCTAGTCCAAATCATACTAACACAAAATAACACTAAATCGCTAAAAACTATTCAAAGCTTTAAGAGAAACTTCAATTCTTGTAAATACTTAAGTAAATCAAAAGAAAACTATAAATCTATAATACCACTGTATTTATATTAGAATAGAACCAACCATGTATTATATGTAATTCAAATACAACTTCAATCATCAACCATCATTATTATAAGTATCAACTAAGACATCTTTTATATATACCTTCCTTCAGATTTTAGAACTATAAATCCTATATTATACTTCCTATTTATAAAACACTAAATCAACATTTTAACTTTCTAAATATTCCTTATATTTAACTACAATATCAGAGTACCAAGACATTTAACATTCTATAAATTAACTAATCATCAAATTAAGAAATATACCAATAAAGTAAACACTCTAGATTAGTCTAAAACTAATTCTTCATTATTATTCATATATCAGAATATAAAGCAAAAGCAACTTTAAGTAAACTAATTAACATTTAAATTCATAGAAATTAGAAAATATTATAAAAATCATTATGTCTAAAGCAAAATAATTAAACCTAAAAGGAATACAATTATACGAAGATGGAAATTATCAAGAGGCTCTCGAGTACTTTAATTAAGCTCTAAAAATAGATCCCAACTTTGCTTCTGCTCATAATAATAAAGGTTCTGCATTGAATGACTTAGGCAGATACAACGAAGCGATAGAGAGCTGTGACAGGGCTCTAAAAATAGATCCCAACTTTGCTTATGCTCATAATATTAAAGGTTATGCATTGATTAACTTAGGCAGATACAACGAAGCGATATAGAGCTGTGACAGAGCTCTTAAAATAGATCCCAACTTTGCTTCTGCTCATAATAATAAAGGTTCTGCATTGAATGACTTAGGCAGATACAACGAAGCGATAGAGAGCTGTGACAGGGCTCTTAAAATAGATCCCAACTTTGCTTCTGCTCATAATAATAAAGGTTCTGCATTGAATTACTTAGGCAGATACAACGAAGCGATATAGAGCTGTGACAGAGCTCTTAAGATAGATCCCAACTTTGCTTATGCTCATAATAATAAAGGTTCTGCATTGAATAAATTAGGCAGATATAACGAAGCGATAGAGAGCTATGACAGAGCTCTTAAAATAGATCCCAACTTTGCTTATGCTCATAATAATAAAGGTTTGGCATTGAATAAATTAGGCAGATACAACGAAGCGATATAGAGCTGTGACAGAGCTCTTAAGATAGATCCCAACTTTGCTTATGCTCATAATAATAAAGGTTCTGCATTGAATAAATTAGGCAGATATAACGAAGCGATAGAGAGCTATGACAGAGCTCTTAAAATAGATCCCAACTTTGCTTATGCTCATAATAATAAAGGTTTGGCATTGAATAAATTAGGCAGATACAACGAAGCGATATTCAATTTAGACTAAGCTATAAATCTTAATCCTTCTTCTGCGAATTCTTACAAACATAAAGCTTATTCCTTATTTAAATTAGAAAACCTTTCTTAAGCATTTGAGTTCTGTAATAAAGCTATTAAACTTAATCCCAAATATGCAGAAGCTTATTATACTAAAGGTCTTATACTTTTGGAACTAAATTAAAAGAAAGAGTCTCTTGAATGTTTCCATACAGCATACTAACTAAACCCTAAACTAGAAATTCCCACAGAAAGCTCTAATAAATAAAATAAATAAGTAGAAAACTTAGTTACAGTTGATGATATTTGGTAACTTTTGTATTAAAATGGTGCTGGCTAAGATATGAGATCTCAAATTAGAATTTGAAACTACAGAGATATCATTCCTAGTAACTAATTTCTAGATAGCCTAATTATTTTAGGTGAAGGAGGATATGGGACCGTTTATTTAATTAGTATAGAAGGATCTGATTATGCTCTTAAAAAAATGAGCTAAAAGGGGAATCTACAAAAGTTAATTGATTTATTCTTTCTTGAATGCAAAGCACTATTAAGTGTAAACAACTCTAGAGTTTTAAAACTTGTGGGAGTTGCAATTGACACTTCATCTAAAGGAAAGAATTGCTTTTGTCTTTTAACTGACTACATGCCAAAGGGAAGCTTGTACTAAGTGATTCAATCTAATTAGTTACTACCAGAACTCTAAAAAGGATCTCCTTAAAGATTTTTTAAGAAGCTTAATTTACTTAGTTAGATAGCTGAAGGCTTGTAGGCAATTCATTCCAGAAACTTAATTCATAGAGATATGAAATCTCTAAATATTCTATTAGATGATTCAGATTCCCCTAAAGTAGCTGATCTTGGATTATTACATGACTCGAGTATAAAGACAACGAAAGAATAAAAAGGGTCACCTCAATGAATGTCTCCTGAAATTTTCGAAAGCAAGGTGAGCTAAAAGAGTGATGTTTGATCTTTAGGTTGTATAGCGGTGGAAATATTTAATGAGTAACTACCTTATCCAGATATAGATTCGTAAGCATAACTTATGAAGGCAATTTATTTAGACAAAAGAATTCCTTAATTTTCAGATGAAATTGAATAAGAGCCAGAATTAGTTTAACTTTTATAATAATGCTTTAGTTATGAATAAAGCGAAAGACCTGATATTTATATCTTCAAAAAGCAGATAGATTCATTAAAATTAAAGTGGAAAATAATAAGTCAATTGAAAACACTAAGTCCCTAAAGTAAAAAAAGCGTCGCTTCATAAAAAGCAGTCGACAACTAAGAGCTGGGAGTTGTTAAGCCATAAGAATAAGACTAAGAATTAGAATAAGAGTAGCAAATCTTAACGCAAGCAGGATTTGAAATAGATGAGTTAAAGAGGTTAAAGATAAGGGAAAGGGAGAAAAAGAGCTGATGAGGATAATATGATGTTATAATAAAATATGATAAACTTAATATATTTAAATGTTGTTGGTTGAATATAAAAAGTGTATAACATACATCTGGTTCAAAAGACAATTAAGTTATATAAATGATAGTAATTGAATTAAATTGGTCTTAGTCTATTTGACTGTTATTGGGTATAAAGTAAATCTAATTCTAGGATATTACATTGATATAGAAATGACACTTTGAATAATTTGAGATTTAATAAGCTAAGAGTAATTCTTAGTTATACTTCTAATTATTAAGTAACTTAATAACATTGAGTGGGTGTAACTCAGCCTTTTAAGTTATAGAAGCAATAAAATAATAACTTAGAGTTAAATCTATTAAGTCTAGAAACTATTGATACTGCAAGTATAATCATTAAATAAACAATAAATTTACTATTCATCTAAATATTAATAAGTCCATTTGTTAAAAAGCTTTTTAGGAGTTTTTAATTATGAATAAACAAATTATAGCTTTTAATAGCAAATTAACTTAGCATAAGCTTATATTATAAAGGAATCACAATTTAAGATTTAGAAGGCTAAGCTGCTGCGATATTGCTAAGCTATTTTTAATCAACCTGATATTTTATAAGCTTTCATTATGAAAAGATTATACCCCCTTAGGAAAAAGATTGAATTTATTAAAATTATAACAATGCCATTAGACTTAATTTCAGTGTATAAAATGAAATAATAGAAACATAGAAGTAAGGTATGAAATTAAATATCTAATAGCATTTTCAAATCTATTAATAGAAAACTAACACTAAAATTAGATCTAAAGCTCTTCTTATAATTTAAACTTTTTATCTCATCAAAATTCTTCCTAATATAATAAATCCAAATATTGAAAACTAAGGTTTATTATAAGCAATAAACTTAAAAGTTAAATAGATAACATTATCAAAACCCCTTAGTCAATCCCTCAAATTCTTGAATTAATAAAGCATTTACTAATTTACTAAATTTCTTACTATAAAGATATCTTAAATTATATAAACTTTATATGTTAAGCAAATAAGTGATAATTATATAAAGATATAGTAATATAGTTAGTAATAATAATAGCATGCTTAAAAGTTAGTTAGTATAATCTTATAATTGATTATATTCAAAATACTTAGACTAATAGGCTTTTTTAATTACATTTAGACTCTCCATTTTAATTATTTCAAACTACCAGATCAATAATTAATTTAAGTTATTATACATCAATTGTAATCATAGCTACATTATTATTCAATTGCTTACAACTTTAACAAATTATAACCATAATATTCATTTAAGTCAAGTAACAATCTTTTACTAGAAACATTTATCATCAAAATAGATTCAATTATTACAACCTTTTCATAAATTACCACTAATATCCTTCTCTTATGCTTTATAGTTCCACTATAATTAATTAACACCTTATCAACTTACTACGAAACTACTTAATATTATACTTTTCCAACTTCCTTTCAAAACCTTTAATTAATTGTTTCTGCTAATATACTAAGAGAGTGCAACCTAGCAAATGACACTCTCAAAGTAAGTTCTTCTATTGATTATTTAGGCTTGAAAAGGCATTAAATATGCTATTTTACGCTGTTTCTAATACTAGAAATAAATTTAATTACTTCCAAACTTAAAGCTTTCTTTAAGTGTTTGGTCTCCTGTTTTTCTGCTTCTCTTTTAGATCTAAAATTTCTTTTTGGTAGCTTGCTTTGGTCTAATGATTTTCTTAATTAGTCTAATAAAAGATTTAGCTTGTTTAAATGATATATAAAGTCCACTAAATGAGCCTTATAGATTTTAGAAATGGATGTAAAAATGTTGTTGCTGTTTGATTAGTAAAGCTTAAAATCTGAATACTTGAATCTTTGATTATCCTGTATAGTTAATTTAGGAAATCTACTTACTATTTAGTTTTGGTTTCTTGATTAAATTGATTACTAATTAAGTTTTTCTGACATAGCTAAGTTGATTTATCTTAAAGATTGTGAATCTAAAGTTTTGAAAAGACTAGTTTTGTTATGTGTGGTATGTTGATGTTGATTTGCTGATGCTTGTAAGCCTTGATTATATTATCTTAGTTGTTAAGCTAAGCAATGACTATTATTATTGTTGTAATATCTTAAGGTTATTTATCTTATTTAATTATCCCTTGTAGACTTTGATCTTATTTTAATAGATCTACTAAATATCAGTTACCTAAGCTTTAATAATTTAAAGATATGTTTTTTACTTTAAGCTAATAATACTCTTAGGTAAGTGTATTATGGATAAATAAAGAGTATCTTAGTTGTAACAAGTAGTAGCTATAAATAGATTATTTATATAAGGTAACACAATTATACAGCTCATAATCTAATTAAGCAGTTAGAAATAATAATAAGGAAGTATAATCAAATGTAAGAAGTTAGGAAATATAGAAGATAAAAGCTTATTATAAAGCAGATCATTAAACATGCTTAGATAGTAATATTATAATTACCAACTTAAACTAGTTTCATATCATTCAAAGTATACACTATTATTACATTATCTCCATTATAGTATAATTAGTAAAAACAACCAACATTAGTAAGCATGTAATAAGAGAGATAGATTAAGCAGATTCTAACTAAATCATTATACACATTTATCTAAACTAATAACAAACTTAAGTCAATATTTATCCTAACTTCCTTATTCTTTCATAACCACTAAAATAGCTATAAGCATAGCTAAAATAACTCAAATACACAAATAACTTATATCAATTATACTAATTTAATATAATCATCTCTATTTACTATTACAGCCTTATTCAGTTATAGTTATTAACTAACTACCATTCAATTCATAACAAACAAGATTCATAACCAACAAAAAACTCCTACAAATTAATCATGCTACAACTATAATCAGTAGAATTCCTACCTCTAAACACCTTAAAACTACCCAACATTAAATCATCACCTCATAACAACAACCATTCAATGTAATGCAGCCAAACTATTTAACCATAAATTAACTGTCTCCTTTCCTTAATTTACAATTCACAAAAACAGCATAAGGTTTGTGGCGCAATGGTTAGCCTATCAGTCTTCTAAACTGAAGAGTAAAACTCTTAAGTATCTAGCAACAGGTATGCTTAGTATTTTCAAGATTAGTCACAAGGATGAACCATTCCAGTCTTTTAATAGTGATATTCAATTCCCACTTTATGAGGCTATTGTAGTAAAAAGGCTGCAATGAAAAACTTAAAGAAGAAAGAAGAAACTGTTGAGTGTTTCCATGAGATCTTTGACTAAATTCTAATTGTTCTTGTCTACAATAATAAGGCTGAAGATTTAAAAAGCCAAGGTAAAATATTGAAGCTATAGAGTGTTTAGATATGCTTACTTAGTTCCTTTATGATTCAAGCTTATGCTAATAAAGGAGATGCTATGAAGATGTTGGGTAAAATGAAAAAGAAATTTAAAATTTTAACTTTAGCAATTAAATTTATCGGATCATGCAGCTTTAAAAAGGAAAAAGATTTATTTAAGAAAGCAAACATCAAGAGGAAATAGAATCTAAAGCTTAGTTTCAAAGCTACGGCACTTCTTTCTACACTAAGAACAAGCTTGTTTGACAAATTAGGTAGATATGAAAAAGCAATCGAGTAGCATTGAAACTAGATCCTAATTATAGAGAAGCTTATTTTAATAAAAGGTAAATTATTTAAATTATAGGAAGAATTAAGAAACTTTGATGTAGATAATAATTGAGAAGTATATAGTAGTTAAATGAATAGAACTATTCTATTAAATGCTAGATTTTAGTAAATTTAAAATAATAACTTACATCTAAAGGATAACTACTAAAGATACTAAAGATAGTATCACAGAATCCTTATTCATTAACATTTGTCTGCTCAAATGCGCTCCCTAAATTAAACTTAAAAAGATATTTAATAAAATAAATAAAATTATTACCATTTGATAGAAGTTTCAATCATTAGAAGTGAGAAAACTAATATAAATTATAGCTATTTCAATTAGATAAAAAATAATCACATTAAGATTACTTAAGTTAAAGGGAGATAAGCAACAATAATTATAGTATTTACTTTAAAAATTTGCTTTTCTTCTTTTATTAGCCCGTTACTACTTCTGGTTAGTAATGGATGCTTTGCTGATAAGCTGCTAGTATAATACAATTAGAATAACTCTATTAACTCTGTTTTTCTTTTATGCTCTTAAGGCATGATAATTTTTCTAATTTGCCAGTTTTAATTGAAATTTAATGATTTTATTGTTCTGTTTGGCTTTTCTAGTATACTAAAATAGCTTAAATCTTTGAGGAGAGTTTAGAGGAAGTTAGACCATTTTTAACTGGAGATTTGTTCTTCTTTTTAGCAACTTAAATTAGCTAATCTTTTAGATAAGGAGCTTGTTTACCATGGTTCAATATATATAGATAGTTCTCTATTCTACTTGAAAATATTTAAAATAATCTGCTAAAATCTTAAATTTTGCTAGCTAGGAAAATTTAAGGAAGGATTTAATCACTTTGGAAAAGAGCTAAATAATGCCTAATTACGTAGTAGGTTGACTCTAATAATGCATTACTTAAAATTTTGCTCTTGACAAGCTAAAGAATTTAATAAAAGTAAACATAAGAACTTTAAGCTGAAGCAAACGCAAAGTAAAATATCTTCAGTAACGAAGAAAAGGCTCTTCATAAGTAATTATTGAATGCTATAATGATATTAAAAGGCTTAATCGGGCAATACTGGCTTGACTAAAAGAAATACATACAGAGATCTATTTTAGTATGAAGACTGTTAAATGTTATGATGCTTGATAAACAAACATTGAACTTAATCAAAGTTTATAATAATAAAGGAAATACACTTTAAACTTAAAAATTTAATGAAGAAGCTTTTAAAATAAAAAGTGCGGTCGCTTGAGAAAGCTACAGAATGGCAGAAGCTTATTATTAAGGGAAATACAATTAAGAATTAAGATTAGAGCTTAAAAGCAGCAGATTTTTATAATGATGCTATGAAGTTTAATCTCATTCTTTAGAATTTATGATACGATAAGGATAATATTGTAGTCTAAATCGAAGTTGTATTAGAGTGTTTCAAAAAATCCGAAGAGAAAGCTTAAATTAGCAAAGAGATAATATTGATAAACTAAGTAAAAACTGAAGAAGATTTTATTGTGCTAATGTTCCAAGTCAGCAAAATCCTAATATCTCTTAGTCTTCAAAAATAATGACAAATATTTTTTAATATTTGGGTAAATATGAAGTAGCACTAGAATGCTATAATGTTGCTTCCAAAGTAATTTGATATTATTGATGCTTATTATAGCAAATTCACTAATAGTTATAAGTAAAAATGAAGAAGTAAAGCAATGCTTTGACAAAGATTTAAAGCTGAATCCTAATTTTATGAATGCTTACAGCAATATTGGCAACGTATTGAAGACTTTAGTTTAGAATGAAGAGAAAAATGAAAGCTTTGAGTAGTCTAAAGCAAACTTTGATGAATCTTTTAGCAATAAAGAGAGTATATTACAAACCTTAAACTTCCTAAATATTAAAAAGAGATATCCTGTATACTGGATATGGCATATTAATCTATTAATAGTCTAAGATTAAAGAATATTAAAATCAAGGAGTTAATATATTAAGCCAGTTTAGGTTAATTATTGCTATTATCATTCTACTACTTTAGTTTAAAGGAAACTTATACAACCTGATACAATCAGACTAATACTCTAACGATAGTATAATAGATTATCATAAACAGACCAAGAAGTGCAACCTAATTTGGTTATTTAGGTGAAGGAGCAACAAAAAGTAATTTTAAAAGCTAGTTCATAAGAATTATCAGCTTAAGAACATTTAGTTTGTTGACGAACTCTAAAATAGGTAAGAAATTTAAAAAGGTAAAATAACAAGCCTGATATATAATGTATTAGCTAATTACTATCTTAACTATACATCAAGAAGACTCCTTAAAACCTAAAATTTTATAAGCATTTTAAATACCAGAACAGCTATTAAAAAGAGTATACCAGCATATCTATTTAAAAGGAAGAATAGATTTAGTAGAAAGAACTATTATATAAAATCTAGGGATTTAGCACTATGACTAATTTTTTTTAATTTGAAAAGGAAACTAGTTTTATAGGATTAAAATAAAGAATATAGAATAAATAGCTTATAAAGCAAATTTAAATAAGGATATTATTTACGCTTAAAATGATAAATTTGTTTTTACTTAAATAAGCATATTAAAGCAGAGAGTTTTGAGACAACTTGAATGTTGATTACGTAGAAACTTAAGAAAAAAAGGAAAGGCTTTAGAAGAAAGTAAGAAAAGATAAATAGCACTCTTCTATAACGTAATATTTGGTCCTAGCCCTAAAGATATCTTTGCATATAAGATGGTTAAAACCTCTTTATAAGTAGAAAAGATAAAAAAGCTATAGAATTATATAAAGTTTTGTTAACTAAAAACTTAATTTATTTGAAGCTTGAAGTAGTAAAGAATATTCACTCTATAAGTTAGGAAGATATTAAGAAGCACTTAATTGCTTCAGTACAACTATTAAATTTAATCCAAAGTAATCAAAAGCATTAAACGAAAAAGGAAACACTCTTTACATCAGAGTATGAAAAAAGCAGTTTATCACTATAATAATACTAGAAATATGGATTCTAAATATTTTGAGACTTAATATGATAAAGGTAAAACAATTTAAAAGTAGAAAGCTTTTGAGATGTTGTATATTGCTCTAAAGCGTTAATTAAAATAAATGCTAATTACTTTTAACTTCTTTGTGGAAAAGGGAAAGTCTTACAAAGGTATAAAAGTTATAGAAGTTTTGGAAGAGTTACTAAAATAAAGGAAAATGATGCCGTTGTTTATAATAGAAGAGCTAATCACATTATAAAATAGAAAAGGACGAATAAACAGCAAAGCTCTATAAAATGAATCTAGACAAATATAAAGCATTCCTAATATTTATAATCTTTTTGCTTTCATAAGAAAAAGAAATTTGAAGAAATTAACTAGAATATCTAAATCTTTTGTAACTAGAACAACTTAATTTGGTATCTTTAATAGTAAAGGAATTCTTTCGTTAGTAAAGAAAAAGTTATCAGCAGTGTAACACTTATTGCATTAAATTATCTGGCTCCTTTAATGAATCATAATAAGGTTAAAAACTTGGAAATATATTAAGTAGAAATAAAAAGTATAACACATTCTTTTAACTTAGTCATACTAATTTAATTAGAGCTCCACATTAATGCATCTATTTTTATACAATAGAATCAGAATGAAAAAACAATCGAGTGCTATAATATTGCCTCTTAACATAATCCAAAAAACGCTAATTATGCAATCTATAAAAATAAATTTTCAATGGTAACGTCAATATGATTAAATATTGAGAGCTTTCAAGTTGTTATTCGACTTAAGTCAGATAACTTTGAAGCATATAAAGGTAAAACTAAGAGTGCATTATAAAGTAAAATAGAAAGTTAAAATAAAGCTCTAAATGATAATTTTCTTTAGCTTTAATAAATAAATAGCTTTCTCTCAATAAGATAGGAAAAAAGCAAGAAATAAATAAGAGTTTCCATATATTTCTCTAGTATAATTAAAAACTCCCAAAACAAACATTTCTTGATTAGCATTTTCAATAAATTTAGCTGGAAAAAAGATAGTTAATGGTATACATTAGATATTTTAAAAGCTTAAATAAAAACCTTTTTAACTTAATTATCTCTTCATTAGTTTTCTGTTTCTAGAAAGTAATTTATATAGAAACCTAAAAATTGTTCACAAACACACTTGAATAAAAGCTGCATTTGCAATTAATGATTTAGTAATTAGATTATAAAAATTAACTGCTAATCCCTGTTCATCCTATAACTCTAGAGGCATTTTTATTAAAATATCTTTACTATTTTAATATTAACTAACTTCATATCATCTATACACTAATAACATTTAAGCACATCTTCAAATTACCCAACTCATATATACAAGAGGAGGAATAATTGGGTGCATTGTTATAAGAGGGAAGTTAACATTAGCATAACATTCTGTGATAAATAAAATGTTCTAAATAGCTTAAGTATTTAAGATAAAGGTATTAGGGATCTAAGTATTCTGATTAGCTTAATCCAATAAAACAACAGTCTAGTAAATAAGGGAATTTCTTTTACCTATTTTAGGAACTAAGATGAAGCTATTAAATGCTTGAGTGTAGATATTAAGCTCGATTTTATTTCTTCAAATTATAACAAACAATTTGATTTTATGAAGATTAAAAGCTCTAAGAAGAAAATTGAATATTTGAGCAATACTGTTTACCTAGGTTCTAATCTTGCTAATGCTGATTGTATAGCTGCATTTAAATCTTAAATTAGTGAATAATAATTAGTTAGTCTGAATTAAAGTAAACATAGACATAGATTCCAAAATGAGGTAGATAGTAATAGATTATACAGGAGCTATCAAAAAAAGTTAAATGACCTTGAAAAGTAAAACTAATTGAATGCCTTAGATTAATATATAGGTTTATTATTTACTTATAAAGTATTGCTTTTAATCCTTTACTCTTATTCTTTTAACTTTATACATACCAGATAGTTAATAGCTTTTTCAGATATTGCTTTTAGAACTGTATTAATATTAAAATAAATGAAAGCAATGTTTATTTATAGTTAGAATTCTTAGGATGTATAGTCCTATAGTTTGTCACTATCAGCATTTAAAATCTATAATAATTACAGCATTTCATATGTCTATTGCTAATAAAACTTATTTTTCATAGCCATTTCTAAACTATCTGCTTGATTAAATAAAGTCCCTTTAGATATATTTATTTAAATTATAAAGGCTATTAGATACCCTAAAGCTAGATTAGGCTATTTCTATAATACCTAATTTTCTATATTTAATTATATTTAAAAAGCTGCATTTTAAACTAGTGCTAATAGCATTCATAATGCTTAATAAAGCTTTATATAGAAGTGTTTTGGTTCTTAGCTGCCATTCTTTAGTTTTAAGTAGCTGCTAATTTAAGATTTTAGCAGCCTAATTTTGGTCTCAGGCTTTTTCCTTTTATACTAAATTTCTTAGTTTTATTAAGAAGCAGCAGGTTAATGAGATTAATTGCTAATATACAATGAAAGATTAAGGTATAAGTTAATTGTTCGTAGCATAATGCTAAAGCTAGCTTAAAAGAATATCAACATACTCCTTAGTATAGAAGATCAAAAGCCTTTCAACTAATAAAGAGCAATTTAAAGAAAAAGAGAGGTATCATAACTCTAGCGAAGTTATTGCTTTGACTGCCTTATAGACTATTAATAAGCTTAGCATTTACCTTATTATATATAAAGATCCTCCATTCTAAGAAGCAAGCTTTTATTATATACTACTTTCAGCTTATAAAATACTATAAGTCTTAGAATGTAACATATAAATAATAGCTTAAGCTGCAAACAGATTATATAACTAAAGCAAGGATTATAAGGGTTCTAGTTAATAAGTATAAGATGCAAACGTACTGGATCCTTTTAATTCTATTTAAGTAGATTAGTTACCAAAGATATTGGAAAGACATAAATTACCTTATGATACAAGGGATTATTTACTGCAAGATATGAAACACAGTCTTCTTTAAAAAATATATGCTTTATTTTTAGTGAATGACTGGACTTAGAGCTTATAAATTTGAAAGCTAATGAAGAAAAGCATGAAGATATTGATCGAAAAAGTTGAAGAGGATAAAGCATAAAGAAAATAAAACACATAAATGGAAGGCTAGATCGTATGTCCCGATCTTCTTAGCTACTAAAACTTGATATGATTTTGTCAAAATCATACAAAAATCTTTTACCAAAATCACAGAAGAAAGCTTTGAGGATTCGAATAAATTCAAGTTTTTGTAGTATAAAAACTAGATTTCTAGCTACTATCGCTTTATTATACTTGGACTTATAGTTCTTTTCTATTTCAGTACAATTAAGTTAAGTAAGCTGCTCTAGACTAAAGTATTTTCTGAAGAGCTTTAACCATCTTTCCTTTATCTTTTGATTCATGAATAGAGTCTTAGTAGCAAATCTGGCAGTCTAATTACTCTTTTACTTACAGATTTCTTGTTTAGCATAGATTAAATACTTTGAGAATTAGCTACCTTAGTTTAAGCTGTAAATATTCATGAAAAATCCATTTGGAAATGCTTGGTTGAAGTATTCTAGTATTTTGATAAGGAATCTCAATCAGGGCAAGCTAATTAACTCCCTCTCTTTTCGATCACACAATCTAGCATCTTAACTCTATCCTTTCTTATAACAGCAAATAAATGCTTTATAAGTAAATTTGCTTTTTATTATTAAAACTAAAATAAAAAGGCTAATATTATAAGTTTAAGGATTATAAATATTTTAGGTTGTCACTAATAGCACTGAAATAAACCTTTTGCTTTCAAGTAGCCCTTAGATTGAAAGATTCTTAGAACGAAAATTTAAACTTTAAATTATATTAAATAGTTAGAGACTGGATTTTCAGACAAGAAGTTAATGTAATTCTAAGTAAAGAAAAGAGTCCTGAGAAGTTTAAAAGGCAATCTAAATAAAGATTAAAGAGATCAGTCAGCTATTAATAAAATTGAGGAATGCAATTATAATATAGAAATTGAAGACTGTCAATATTAAAATCCAATGATAGAATCGAAAAATTGTTATTCGGTCTTGTTCTAAAGAAGACGGAAATTAGTTTTTTTCAAACAGTAGTAAAAATAAAACACTAAGAATAGCTGAAATTTTTCTGTGAAGCGTAAGTACGAAACTTCATTCTTGATAGGTCTATAAATTTTGACAGTATACCAAGTAGAATATGAAGATACTCTCTCGTTTATATTAGCATAGTAAAAGCAAAAAATAAGAAGCAATGCTGAAAATGACTTGGAAATGAAAAAATTCGAAACCACCAGTAGAAGGGAAAATATCTAAAACGGCCCTTTAGCCCTACTAAGACATTAAGAAAGTAATTCTAAAAATTAGATTCTTAAGCAGTAACACTAGAAAAGACTTGATTTACTCAAGCATTTAGATTTATACTAATTTTAATTGATTTTATAGTTAAATGATATGATCTATTTAAACCTATCCTTAGCATCTTAACATTAAATCTTATAGAGAACTTAAATTAAAAATAGATTAATAGAGTAAGGTATTTAATTATTTAAACTGTATATCCTAATAATTAATAATTAATACTACTATCTTCTTATTTAAATTTTACTTTAAACTTCAATTTATTAATTTAAGTTATATTTGACTACTTAATTTTGCTTAGAATGAGAGAGACTAATTAGTAGACTTTAAAAGTTAGCTTCAATTTTGAAAATGCTTTATCTTATTTTTATTTAGATATATAAATAATCAATTAACATAACTTGTTAAAAAATATCAGCACAGAGACTGTAGTAGAGACATTCCTTTTATTCAAATAATTTTGTATACTCTAGCATTCTTACTACAAATTCGTAAATATTCTTCTAGCTTTGTCTACTACTCTCGTAAACTCTTTACAAATATATCATAAAATCTTGATAATACAATGCTTCTATCAAAAATTTTTATTGATTGATTTTATGCAAAAGCTTCTGATAATAGACTAGGAACTTCAGATTTTTTTCATTTATCATGTGAGAATTCTTATAAATAAGGTCAATGTTTTATTTCATAAAATCTATCTATTAATCCGAAAATTCTTTGTTGTAGAAAGATTTGCTGGTTAGCTCCCTTCTATCCATACTGATCTTTTCCTTTGAGTTCTAAAAGAAGATTGAATATCTTATGTCTGATTTTTTATTTTTCATATAAATTAGAACTTCATTTGTGTTAAGTAAGTCTAGGATATTTATCTTTGATCGTACAAACTTTCACTGATTGAAGCTTATAACTCGTCTTAGTCCATACTTCATCTTAACTACTTTCTTATTCAATGAATTGCTATTAATTCTAGTCTTTAGTTTAAATACTTTAATTATTTTCATTTTCATCAGATTTTTCTCGATCTTCACTACCTTTCATGTCTTCAATTCTTTCCCTACTAACATTATTTCAATTACTTCAGTTCTTTGCTTATCTTCGATATTTTTAGTATTTTCAGACTTTTCTTTATTTTTATTTTTTCTGAAATTTCTTTACTTTTATCATATTCTGGATTTTTTTCTCTTATTCAGCTAGTTCTAAGTATTATAACTTTTCTGCTAGCATTAGGTTGCTCTCTATTAGTTTCTATTTTCCTAATTGATATTCTAAAGTAAATTTTTTTTCCTTATATGCTAGCTACAACATTTTTGCAATTGAATTACTTAAAATTAACTTTATATTACTCCACTCTCAGTATTCTAACTTAGGGACTTTTAAATTATATTCTCATCACCTTTATATCCTCAAGTACATATGGAGATAGAAAGCTTTCTTATTGAATGCTGTTAATTTCTCTTATCATGTTAATTGACAGAAAGTTTCTTTAATCTTTAACTTTCCCAAATTTAAATTTCTAGCTTTTGATTAATTTTTTTTCTACTTAATTCTTTGTTCTATCCTCACCTTCCTATCACTGTAAAATACAATATCCTCTATCTCTAAATTACTAGTAAATGAGTTTAATTAATCAATGCTAAGATCTATGAAACGTTACTTTCTTTTAAAAGCTTTTTACTTTTAACTGGCTTGACTATTATTTATTCTACTCCTCGTAAACTTCTTTTGCTCATTTTTATCATCAACTTCTCACCTTTTTTGCTAAACTGCTTTAAGCTCTAATTTCTCCCAAATTTATATATATTATCCTATATAAAGCACTCTAGATATCTCAGTAGATAAAGATTTAGCTTCTTTTTAAGACTATAGGATTCTTATTCATCAACAAATCTTTAAGATTGGGATTTATTCTGTTCGATTAAGAACTCATTAGATAGTAGGTTCTTTGAGTTGTTTGCTATTTTTGAGGAAGAGACTTCAGGATTTAGTTCCTAAATATTTTCTAAAGTAATTTACTCTATCACTGATTAGTTATTCTCCTCACTAAAAATTATTTAACTTGCATTTATAAATAAAAGCTGAGGAGGATTTATTTACTATCTAGCGTTAAAAAGCCTTATAGTTTGTTAGTCTAACTTAAAGAAGGTTTTCAAAACTGTGGTTGAAATGGTGTTGATTATAGGAGTTTATAAAGGTATTATACTCCTTAAGTTACATTTAAAAGCTAGAGTAAGTGCCTTTACTTATAGGAATAATTTGTATCTGAATGAATTTTTTGGTTATCCACTAGTTAATTTGATACTCCTAATTACCTACATATGCACTAAAGTTTCAGTTTAGTAGTTGTTTATTAAATTAGTTAAATAGAGATAATGATTGATATTCAATTATTAAATTAAATAAAAAATAGTATTTCTCTATAAGCACTATAATCATACAGTCTATAAGCATTAAATAAAACTTAAATTATTTAAATTATATGAGCCTAATCTCAACTTTATAAGTGCAATACAATTTTACTGATAGGTGAACCAAATCTTTTTACTAGTGCCACAGTATCAGGAAAAATGTTGAGATCTTTGGCATTAAGAAAGATTCTTATGTAGCAAAATGTATTCCTGAAGCTTATATTTTTGTAAGTGGAGGAGTAATTACTGGAGATAATGCTCTTGAATTCATATATTAGCGAGTAAAAGCGTTATAGATTTGTTCTTCTGTTTAGAAATAAAACTTTACAACAGTGCTCTATTATCTTAAAAAAGCCTATAAGCTCATATTTATCTTTAGAAGTAAAATCATCTTGTTGAGTTCTCAACAGCAAATTTGGATAAAATTTAAAACCTTAAATATTATGAAGAAAATAAAGAAGCTCCCAAGATAACTGATTTGGCAGGTTCTAAACTAAAGTATATATCTCCTATCTAAAATTAATAAAGGATAGTTTAAAAATCCAATAATCAAAAGTTATAAATACTTAAAATTTGGAAGATTCTACCTTATTATCTAGATTCTTGGTATCAGTCAATCAAATTAAAAATTCCAAAGTTTTACTGAAATATTCTAAAAACACTGAACCGGATGCTCTTTTGCTAAGCTGTATATCCAGTAAAAGATACAATTTAGATGGCTCCAAGAATATTACCATACAAGGTGTGTAGAGAAGCAGAAATTGATCCTGATTGTCCGAAAGAACATTTATAGACTTATCCTCCTTGAAATAAAAATTAAGATTTACAGTTAAATCTTAGTATTTGAAATTGAAATAAGTATAGTCACTTGGTATTTAAGATAGAGTAATAACATTTTATAATATGTGCTTCTTAATTTGATCATAAGCTATTAATTAAATATATTAATTAAAAGTAGGTAAATTATTACTTAGGAATATAAAATTAAAGATTTAATTTTAAAATTTAAATTTAATTAAATCTAAATAAGTTAGGCGGGAAATAAAATTTAATAGTTTGGATTTATAAATTAGATAGATATAATAATTATTAATTATTGAAATGATAGAGAATTAATTAAATATATAGCTTTTATATATTATCTTATAGAGAAAATAATCAGTTTAATTTTATTGAATGTAATTATTTTTAAACCTTCTAAATTAAGCTTATATCTTATAGAGGATAAAGATACCTTAAAATATAATTATCTAGCTTGTTCTATTTTTCCTTAGGATAATTGCACTTCAATATATAAACTTTAAATTTAGCATTATTTAGCTTTCTAAGCCTCATTTCTGCTTCAGTATTAAGTTCCATTCTAAAGCAAATTTATCTAGCATAGTTCTTTCCTTTAAGTTAAAATAAGTTTGACTTATTTTAATATCATGCTTTGTAGCTCTACCTTGCTTCTGTTTGACTGTAGTAGAATCTTACAAAAAAGCATAGTCTCCATCAAATTGCAATAAAATATATCTTTGATATTGATAGAAATAACTGCAAATCTTAATTTAAAGACTCTTTAGTCTAATTTAAAGCATTTGCTTATATTATTTGGTTACCTTTAAGCAGATTAAGCAAACTCAAGAATTAAAAAAATAATTTTCCTAATTTTATTGTTGAAAGATATGAAGTTTCAGATAATAGTTACTTAAATTTAAAATTTA
Organism: Loxodes magnus; assembly: GCA_946699065.1. Lineage (NCBI taxonomy): Eukaryota > Ciliophora > Karyorelictea > Loxodida > Loxodidae > Loxodes > Loxodes magnus. The sequence continues at coordinate 37,618 of CAMPDV010003638.1, forward strand.
TAAGAGATTCTGAAAAAAATTTGGAGAAGGAGCTTAGAAATTAGCTGTCTTAAAACGAATGTAAATGCTGCTTATAATGAATAAAAGCTATTTTAGCTAAGGAGAGAAGATAAAGATGTTTTACCATAAAGATAGTTAAATAGCATGATAAGCTGAGTATTAGAGATACTAGAGCGATAAATATTATCTTTTATTGATCCTTTCTCAAACACATTAATAATAGCTCCAATCTCAAAGACACTATAATTAGTATAAATGTAAGTATGTGATCTTTATTCTCTAGACTACAGGTCTAAAATAACAGTTTAATATCTTAAACAGTTATATGATTATGTTTATCTGGAGCTATAATAGAATATTCTTAATTATATGAAATAGAAAGTTAAATTAGTTACTAATACAAAAGATATTAATGAATGATATCTTTTATATCTTTATAAATTAGGCCTAATCATTTAACTTAGATACTATTACTTTTATTCCCTGTTTTAAGCATCTCTTTTAAAAGACCAAACTACATATGAAGCATATCTATTATAATGTTAATCTGGTCTTGAGCTTATTTAGCCTTATTATGAATAATTGTTTTAATTATAATATTCATAGGAATAGATTTGTTTACCTCTAATCTTATGAATAAAATTTTAGAGAAGGCTTTATTAAAAGATATCTGAGGTAAAATAAGAGCAGACTTCTATAAACTTTATTTTAGATAGATTTACTGTATGCTATTATATTAATAAAATTAATTGGATTTAAGGATGACTTTGATGATTGAAATAGAGACTTTATAGACAAGAGTGACAGTGTTTTGATATAGTATTAATAAGTATATATTTAGAAGTTAAGATAAAATTAGAAATTACCTTGCTTATAATTAGTTCTATTTAGTATATTTATTGTTAGACTATTATACTCATTTTCTAATATTGGTTAGTTATCAACAATATATCTTTCTATCCAGATTAAGAAATATCATCTTAACTTCTTCTTGTGATATTATTCTAAGCTGACTTAATTATCTTTTAGCAATTTATTTCCAAAAATATGAGGCCTGATAGTATTATTTGATTAGGGAGTTTAATTAAAGCATTAGACACTAGCACTTGGTTGTAATAATGTTGACTATTGATATATTTGGCTATTGTACTATGTAATTTCTTTATTACTACTGACATACACTTTTAATGTTTCTTCACTACTAAACTATTATTTATTTCAGTCTTTTGTTTATTATTTAGAATTTTAGCTTCCTAGCATTCATTTTATGTTCATCTAGCTCTTTAATCATTTCCAAAACTTAAAGCTTAGCGCAGCAAGTTTTAGATCTCAGCTATTTTAAATTTAGAACTTTAAGTCCTTTCTTATTCTTGACTTCGGTGACTTAATTAGAAATCATTATCTTACTTTTTAAATCAATGGGGAGCTTCCACCTGCAGCTAGCTTGGGATGGTCACTTATAATGTCATTTGAGTTAATAAAGGATTGATATTTGCGTCTGTGGTAGAATTATTAAGCAACAGCCTCTAAACTTTAAAGTTGAACTATAAGATTATAGCTCCCCAAATACTTGATTGATTACAAATTGTATAACAGCAATCTATTGATTTGTTTATAAAGCTTTAATAGCTAACCTAAACTAATATCTTATAGCCAATTTAAATTATATACTTTCTATTCCTACCTTCCTCAGTAATAAATTAACTATTTAATATTAAGCTAGCTTAATTAACCCTCTAAAGTATTTAAGATTAACTAAATTATCTAAACTTCTTAGTTAGTCTCAATAGATTAGAATAATTATAAAAGGGGAGTTTAAAAGAGGAAAAGTCTAAACTATCAATTAAAATGCTTATTTTAAGTATAAGAGCTAGAATATTATACTATTAAGAGAGTTTAACTTGATGCTTATTTCCAGACCAATTTATTACTGAAACATTATGTTAGGAAATCTAAAAGACAGACCTAAAACATAGATTGTGTAAGAGAAAAGTATCTTATTTTTTAAGAGCAAGCAAATATAGAAGAAAGATTAGACCCCCAGAAAGTTTGTCCTCTAGCTAAATTTAGGGATTATTAGAGATGACTACGGATAATCTCCCTCTAGTAGAAATTAAACAGCGAGATTAAGAATTAAGATAGCTTTATTTAATCAATTAATGCAAATACGTTTTCTGAGAGCATTTCTTTAGATATTAATAAATCCCAAAGAAAGTTTCTTAGCAAATCGTAAAAGTTAGGTTGCTCCAAACAAGATTAAATAATTAGGGTAAAGAGAATCATAATTAAATATTTTAACAATACTGCAATCTCATCTTTCGATATTCATTTTGTGAAATTAAGTTAGAATTTGATGAGGAAGTTTATAAACCATTTGGGAAAGTGAAATAATAAGCTAGTTAAAAAAATTAAGTTAACCAGATTTAGATTTAATCAAAGGGAGAGTAAGAAAAAAGGGATATATAAATTGATTTAGTATATTAAATATGAACTAGGCTAAAAAAGATAAGAATTTCTAATTAAAGCAATATAAAAGAGAAAATAAAGAAATAAGCTTAATAAAAGGAAGTAAGTGCTTACCCCTTATCTTTTTACCTTAGAAAAGCTCTCTTTTAAATATATCTCCACTATTATAATAAAATGTTCCTTTTCCTCATTCCAAGATCTTTCATAAAATATCCTAAATATTTCGAGACTTAATTTGGTAAAAGTAAAGCAGTTTAAAAGTTAGAAAGTTTTTGAGATGTTGTAGATTGTTATATAGTGTTAATTAAAATAAAGGCTAATTACTTTTAGTCCAATAGTAAAAAAGGGGAAAGGCCTTATAAAGCTATAAAAAATATAGAAGACTAAGATATTTTGGAAGAGTTACAAAACTAAAGGAAATTTACGTAGTGCTCACATTAGAAAGATTTAACATGCTTTTAAAATAGAAAAACGAGAATAAGCTAGAAAGAGCAACAAAAAATAAATAAATCTGTTAATAATTAATTCCTAATATTTATAATCTTTTTGGTTTTATAGGCAAAAAGAAATTTGAAGAAAATCAACTAGAATATCTAAATCTTTTATAACGACAAATAATATTTTGGTATCTTTAGTAACGAAAGAATTTCGTTTGTTAGAAAATAAAAGGCTAGAAACAGTGATGGAACATAGTGTAGTAATTTATCTGGCTCCTAATTTAATGAAACATAATAAAGTGAAGGAAATGAACTTAAAAACTTGAAAAGCACTAAGTAGCAATAAAAGGTTTAATTAAGCTCATTAATTTAGTCAAAATAATTGAGTTGCCGTTTTTAATAAGGAAATCTATTACAATCTTTTGGAAAGAAATAGAAAAGTTATTGAATGCTATAGGAGTAATTATAAAGCAAAGCATAGCAATATTAATTAATATTAAATAAGCAAAAGACAAGAAGTTAGAAGGAAAGACTTAATAGTGTATGACAATGTGATAATCTATATTTAAACTTTGTCAAGTTTATAAGAATAAAAAATAAAACTAGAATTAAGAAGATTTTTGAATGCTATATCATAGCTCTTTAAGGGAAGACAAGCTTTATAGAGGCGTATTTTGAGCATGATTTAAGTATTAAGACTAGAAGTTAAAAGCAGGTGAGCACTATAATGATGCTATAAAGTAATTATAATCTTATATATTATGATTCGATAAAGAAAATGCTGGTAAGAAATGAAGTTCTATAGCAAAGAAGCATGAAAATGATATAAGAATGGTTTAAGGTAAATGGAAATAAGAGAAAGGGTTAAATTAAGGGATTTTATATGGTAATCTAAGAATCTAACACACAATGAAGGTCTAGAGGTATAATGTAGGTTAGTGGTTAAATCTTAGTACTATTGTAGTGTTGTTAAATAAAGTAAATTTGAGAATCTTGGGTTAATAATGAAGAAGCAAGGTATAAAATATAGTTGGAATTTGAATAATGATAATAGTTTTAGTGTTATGGTTTTACACTATGTTTAATAGTAATTTGTAATATGAAATATATATGAATTGATTGATTGATGTGTAATGTTAATTTATAAATTAAGAGTAGTGTTTATAACGTATTTACTTTAAAATATGATTAACTTAATAATTTGGAAGAATACATGCTAAATCTTATAATACAAATGCTTGGTAAAATGAAATTAAGTTGTTCTAATAATAAAATGAAATAATCAGCATAACAAACTAAGAGTTGAAGTAAATTAATTAAAATACAATCTAATAATAAACTTAGTATTTTAATAGCAACTTCATAATTCAATATATAACAAATTAAATAAGCTTTATAGAAATTTATTATTAATGGAAATAGTCTTTATTAGTATATTCAATTAAACCAAAAATAACTACTTTTGCAAATTATAGAATAAAGCTTAATAAAAAGCTTCTATTATAAATATTGTAAAACTAAATTAGATAAAGCATCTTGCTTTAAAAACTAAAAAGATTAATTATTTAAAATTATATCCAAATAATTAAATATTATAAACACTAAATTTGTAAAAATTAAGTTAAAGCAACTAACTAAACTGAATGGGACCAAATGTTTTATTTCTATTTAGTCCATTTCATAAACTATTATATTAAAGATACTCTCTTGTATACTCAGTAAATGAAGATTAGACCTAGTACATTTCTCTTATCTTATTATTAACCTTATGTTAAGTATTTTGATTTAAGAAGCCTACTATATTTATTAATAGGTTTATGTTTAGTTAATTTAAAATTGATAAATTAAAGATATTTTAGATATAGTAGTTTGATATATTTAATATTAGTTTTAATGAGGAGAATATTCTAATGCTTTTAATATTTAATAAGTTTGTTAGACTTTATTTATTTGTTAAAATAAACAGATATTTCTAAAATTCAATGCTTTTTAATTTTTTTATTATTTATTTTATTATTCCATTCAATCACAAAAGCCTTCATTTATTACTTAAGTGACTAGATAGCTTTTAAATACCTAATGCTGACTAAAGGAACATTTTAAGCAATCATAAATATTAAAGTTATAACTTTTACTTTAGTTTCTCCTCTTTTGTCAATCACAGTGTCATAGATTGTGAATAGAAAGGTTTATCTGTTTCTTCTTAATGGATGTAATTTGGTTATGGATTAGATATAAGCTGCTTGTATTACATTTAAAGTATGTTAGTAATTTTTTGTTAACTATATTGATTAAAGTTGCTCAATTATTGCTTTATTGATATAAATGTATTGGTTATGCTATTTGATTAGAAGAAGCTTCTAGCTACTTTGAATATAATAAAATATAAATATCTTATATCTAGATATGCTTATGATTGGTTTTGGCTTTTCTAACTGCTGTTTTACTATAGTAGATGTTTAATTAATAGATCTTATATCTTTTCTATAAGGTAATAACTGCTATAAGATTCTTCCTATTTTCCCTTTCTTATTCTTCCAATTTTATGACTATTATGTCTAAATAGTGCTATTTAAAATACTTAAAAGCTTATGAAATAAGAAATAATGAAGATACTAATTTATTGGTAAGATTATAAATAAGCTTAAAAAGCTATAAGCATTTAGAATTAATTATATAGTAGTTTCAAGAAATATTATTCAAGTTCTTTTTGATCATCAAATGTAAGCTACTTTAAATAACCAAACTGTGCAACTAATTCATTTACTACTTATAATACAAAATACATTACTTATTACAGTTCAAACCATTAAAACAAGTTCTTTACAAACTTAAATCCTATTTTTCATGTCAAATATCAAAACCAACCAAATCTAGTCCAAATCATACTAACACAAAATAACACTAAATCGCTAAAAACTATTCAAAGCTTTAAGAGAAACTTCAATTCTTGTAAATACTTAAGTAAATCAAAAGAAAACTATAAATCTATAATACCACTGTATTTATATTAGAATAGAACCAACCATGTATTATATGTAATTCAAATACAACTTCAATCATCAACCATCATTATTATAAGTATCAACTAAGACATCTTTTATATATACCTTCCTTCAGATTTTAGAACTATAAATCCTATATTTATACTTCCTATTTATAAAACACTAAATCAACATTTTAACTTTCTAAATATTCCTTATATTTAACTACAATATCAGAGTACCAAGACATTTAACATTCTATAAATTAACTAATCATCAAATTAAGAAATATACCAATAAAGTAAACACTCTAGATTAGTCTAAAACTAATTCTTCATTATTATTCATATATCAGAATATAAAGCAAAAGCAACTTTAAGTAAACTAATTAACATTTAAATTCATAGAAATTAGAAAATATTGTGAAAGTAATTATGTCTAAAGCAGAATAATTAAACCTAAAAGGAATACCTATTATACGAAGATGGAAATTATCAAGAGGCTCTCGAGTACTTTAATTAAGCACTAGAAATAGATACCAACTTTGCTTCTGCTCATTACAATAAAGGTTCAGCATTGAATAACTTAGGTAGATACAGCGAAGCGATAGAGAACTGTGACAGAGCTCTTAAAATAGATTCCAACAATGCTTCTACTCATAATAATAAAGGTTTGGCATTGAATAACTTAGGCAGATACAGCGAAGCGATAGAGAACTGTGACAGGAGCTCTTAAAATAGATTCCAACAATGCTTCTGCTCATAATAATAAAGGTTCTGCATTGAATAACTTAGGCAGATACAACGAAGCGATAGAGAGCTATGACAGAGCTCTTAAAATAGATTCCAACAATGCTTCTACTCATAATAATAAAGGTTGGCATTGAATAACTTAGGCAGATATAACGAAGCGATAGAGAACTGTGACACAGCTCTTAAAATAGATTCCCAACTTTGCTTCTGCTCATAATAATAAAGGTTTGGCATTGAATAACTTAGGTAGATATAACGAAGCGATAGAGGAACTGTGACACAGCTCTTAAAATAGATCCCAACTTTGCTTCTGCTCATAATAATAAAGGTTCAGCATTGAATAAATTAGTAGATACAGCGAAGCGATAGAGAGTTATGACAGAGCTCTTAAAATAGATTCCAACTTTGGCTTCTGCTCATAATAATATAAGGTTCAGCATTGGATGACTTAGGCAGATACAACGAAGCGATAGAGAGCTATGACACAGCTCTTAAAATAGATCCCAACAATGCTTCTGCTCATAATAATAAAGGTTTATGCATTGGAAAAGTTAGGCAGATATAACGAAGCGATAGAGAGCTAATGACACAGCTCTTAAAATAGATCCCAATGATGCTTCTGCTCATAATAATAAAGGTTCAGTATGGAATAAATTAGGCAGATACAACGAAGCGATATTTCGATTTAGACTAAGCTATAAATCTTAATCCTTCTTCTGCGAATTCTTACAAACATAAAGCTTATTCCTTATTTAAGATAGGAAACTTTTCTTAAGCATTTTGAGTTCTGTAATAAAAGCTATCAAACTTAATTCCAAATATGCAGAAGCTTATTTATACTAAAGGTCTGATACTTTTGGAACTAAATTAAAAGAAAGAATCTCTTGAATGTTTCCATACAGCATACTAACTAAAGCCTGAACTAGAAATTCCACAGAAAGCTCTAATAAATAAAATAAATAAGTAGGAAAACTTAATTACAGTTGATGATATTTGGTAACTTTTGTATAAAAATGGTGCTGGCTAAGATATGAAATTCTCAAATTAGAATTTGAAACTACAGAGAATATTATTCCTAGTAACTAATTTCTAGATAGCCTAATTATTTTAGGTGAAGGAGGATATGGGACCGTTTATTTAATTAGTATAGAAGGATCTGATTATGCTCTTAAAAAAATGAGCTAAAAGGGGAATCTACAAAAGTTAATTGATTTATTCTTTCTTGAATGCAAAGCACTATTAAGTGTAAACAACTCTAGAGTTTTAAAACTTGTGGGAGTTGCAATTGGCACTTCATCTAAAGGAAAGAATTGCTTTTGTCTTTTAACTGACTACATGCCAAAGGGGAAGCTTGTACTAAGTGATTCAATCTAATTAGTTACTACAGAACTCTAAAAAGGGATCTCCTTAAAGATTTTTTAAAGAAGCTTAATTTACTTAGTTAGATAGCTGAAGGCTTGTAGGCAATTCATTCCAGAAACTTAATTCATAGAGATATGAAATCTCTAAATATTCTATTAGATGATTCAGATTCCCCTAAGTAGCTGATCTTGGAATTATTACATGACTCGAGTATAAAGACAACGAAGAATAAAAAGGGTCACTTCAATGAATGGCTCCTGGAAATTTTCGAAAGCAAGGTGAGCTAAAAGAGTGATGTTTGATCTTTAGGTTGTGTTTAGCGGTGGAAATATTTAATGAGTAACTACCTTATCCAGATATAGATTCGTAAGCATAACTTATGAAGGCAATTTATTTAGACAAAAGAATTCCTTAATTTTCAGATGAAATTGAATAAGAGCCAGAATTAGTTTAACTTTTATAATAATGCTTTAGTTATGAATAAAGCGAAAGACTGATATTTATATCTTCAAAAAGCAGATAGATTCATTAAAATTAAAGTGGAAAATAATAAGTCAATTGAAAACACTAAGTCCCTAAAGTAAAAAAAGCGTCGCTTCATAAAAAGCAGTCAACAACTAAGAGCTGGGAGTTGTTAAGCCATAAGAATAAGACTAAGAATTAGAATAAGAGTAGCAAATCTTAACACAAGGAGGATTTGAAATAGATGAGTTAAAGAGGTTAAAGATAAGGAAAAGGGAGAAAAAGAGCTGATGAGGATAATATGATGTTATAATAAAATATGATAAACTTAATATATTTAAATGTTGTTGGTTGAATATAAAAAGTGTATAACATACATCTGGTTCAAAAGACAATTAAGTTATATAAATGATAGTAATTGAATTAAATTGGTCTTAGTCTATTTGACTGTTATTGGGTATAAAGTAAATCTAATTCTAGGATATTACATTGATATAGAAATGACACTTTGAATAATTTGAGATTTAATAAGCTAAGAGTAATTCTTAGTTATACTTCTAATTATTAAGTAACTTAATAACATTGAGTGGGTGTAACTCAGCCTTTTAAGTTTATAGAAGCAATAAAATAATAAACTTAGAGGTTAAATCTATTAAGTCTAGAAACTATTGATACTGCAAGTATAATCATTAAATAAACAATAAATTTACTATTCATCTAAATATTAATAAGTCCATTTGTTTAAAAAGCTTTTTAGGAGTTTTTAATTATGAATAAACAAATTATAGCTTTTAATAGCAAATTAACTTAGCATAAGCTTATATTATAAAGGAATCACAATTTAAGATCTTAGAAGGCTAAGCTGCTGCGATATTGCTAAGCTATTTTTAATCAACCTGATATTTTATAAGCTTTCATTATGAAAAGATTATACCCCCTTAGGAAAAAGATCTTTGAATTTATTAAAATTATAACAATGCCATTAGACTTAATTTCAGTGTATAAAATGAAATAATAGAAACATAGAAGTAAGGTATGAAATTAAATATCTAATAGCATTTTCAAATCTATTAATAGAAAACTAACACTAAAATTAGATCTAAAGCTCTTCTTATAATTTAAACTTTTTATCTCATCAAATTCTTCCTAATATAATAAATCCAAATATTGAAAACTAAGGTTTATTATAAGCAATAAACTTAAAAGTTAAATAGATAACATTATCAAAACCCCTTAGGTCAATCCCTCAAATTCTTGAATTAATAAAGCATTTACTAATTTACTAAATTTCTTACTATAAAGATATCTTAAATTATATAAACTTTATATGTTAAGCAAATAAGTGATAATTATATAAAGATATAGTAATATAGTTAGTAATAATAATAGCATGCTTAAAAGTTAGTTAGTATAATCTTATAATTGATTATATTCAAAATACTTAGACTAATAGGCTTTTTTTAATTACATTTAGACTCTCCATTTTAATTATTTCAAACTACCAGATCAATAATTAATTTAAGTTATTATACATCAATTGTAATCATAGCTACATTATTATTCAATTGCTTACAACTTTAACAATATTATAACCATAATATTCATTTAAGTCAAGTAACAATCTTTTACTAGAAACATTTATCATCAAAATAGATTCAATTATTACAACCTTTTCATAAATTACCACTAATATCCTTCTCTTATGCTTTATAGTTCCACTATAATTAATTAACACCTTATCAAACTTACTACGAAACTACTTAATATTATACTTTTCCCAACTTCCTTTCAAAACCTTTAATTAATTGTTTCTGCTAATATACTAAGAGAGTGCAACCTAGCAAATGACACTCTCAAAGTAAGTTCTTCTATTGATTATTTAGGCTTGAAAAGGCATTAAATATGCTATTTTACGCTGTTTCTAATACTAGAAATAAATTTAATTACTTCCAAACTTAAAGCTTTCTTTAAGTGTTTGGTCTCCTGTTTTTCTGCTTCTCTTTTAGATCTAAAATTTCTTTTTTGGTAGCTTGCTTTGGTCTAATGATTTTCTTAATTAGTCTAATAAAAGATTTAGCTTGTTTAAATGATATATAAAGTCCACTAAATGAGCCTTATAGATTTTAGAAATGGATGTAAAAATGTTGTTGCTGTTTGATTAGTAAAGCTTAAAATCTGAATACTTGAATCTTTGATTATCCTGTATAGTTAATTTAGGAAATCTACTTACTATTTAGTTTTGGTTTCTTGATTAAATTGATTACTAATTAAGTTTTTCTGACATAGCTAAGTTGATTTATCTTAAAGATTGTGAATCTAAAGTTTTTGAAAAGACTAGTTTTGTTATGTGTGGTTATGTTGATGTTGATTTGCTGATGCTTGTAAGCCTTGATTATATTATCTTAGTTGTTAAGCTAAGCAATGACTATTATTATTGTTGTAATATCTTAAGGTTATTTATCTTATTTAAATTATCCCTTGTAGACTTTGATCTTATTTTAATAGATCTACTAAATATCAGTTACCTAAGCTTTAATAATTTAAAGATATGTTTTTTACTTTAAGCTAATAATACTCTTAGGTAAGTGTATTATGGATAAATAAAGAGTATCTTAGTTGTAACAAGTAGTAGCTATAAATAGATTATTTATATAAGGTAAACACAATTATACAGCTCATAATCTAATTAAGCAGTTAGAAATAATAATAAGGAAGTATAATCAAATGTAAGAAGTTAGGAAATATAGAAGATAAAAGCTTATTATAAAGCAGATCATTAAACATGCTTAGATAGTAATATTATAATTACC
>CAMPDV010003639.1:0-39685 GCA_946699065.1 Loxodes magnus
GATATGAGTTATAAAGAGTAGTAAGTTTTAAAAGTGAAGAAGAAAAGTAAGGTAGAAGAGTAATTATTTTGTTTTTAAGTTTGTTTTAAGCTTAGATGAGAGTTATAAAGAGTAGTTAGTTTTAAAAGTGAAGAAGAAAAGTAAAAAAGAAGAGTTATTATTTTTTTAAGTTTGTCTTGAGCTTAGATATGAGTTATAAAGAGTAGTTAGTTTTAAAAGTGAAGAAGAAAAGTAAAAAAGAAGAGTTATTATTTTTTTAAGTTTGTCTTGAACTTAGATGAGAGTTATAAAGAGTATTAAGTTTTAAAAGTGAAGAAGAAAAGTAAAGAAGAAGAGTTATTATTTTTTTAAGTTTGTCTTGAGCTTAGATGAGAGTTATAAAGAGTAGTAAGTTTTAAAAGTGAAGAAGAAAAGTAAAAAAGAAGAGTTATTATTTTGTTTTTAAGTTTGTCTTGAGCTTAGATATGAGTTATAAAGAGTAGTTAGTTTTAAAAGTGAAGAAGAAAAGTAAGGTAGAAGAGTAATTATTTTGTTTTTAAGTTTGTCTTGAGCTTAGATATGAGTTATAAAGAGTAGTTAGTTTTAAAAGTGAAGAAGAAAAGTAAGGTAGAAGAGTAATTATTTTGTTTTTAAGTTTGTCTTGAGCTTAGATATGAGTTAAAAAGAGTAGTTAGTTTTAAAAGTGAAGAAGAAAAGTAAGGTAGAAGAGTAATTATTTTGTTTTTAAGTTTGTCTTGAGCTTAGATATGAGTTATAAAGAGTAGTAAGTTTTAAAAGTGAAGAAGAAAAGTAAGGTAGAAGAGTAATTATTTTGTTTTTAAGTTTGTCTTGAGCTTAGATATGAGTTATAAAGAGTAGTAAGTTTTAAAAGTGAAGAAGAAAAGTAAGGTAGAAGAGTAATTATTTTGTTTTTAAGTTTGTCTTGAGCTTAGATATGAGTTATAAAGAGTAGTTAGTTTTAAAAGTGAAGAAGAAAAGTAAGGTAGAAGAGTAATTATTTTGTTTTTAAGTTTGTCTTGAGCTTAGATATGAGTTAAAAAGAGTAGTAAGTTTTAAAAGTGAAGAAGAAAAGTAAGGTAGAAGAGTAATTATTTTGTTTTTAAGTTTGTCTTGAACTTAGATATGAGTTATAAAGAGTATTTAGTTTTAAAAGTGAAGAAGAAAAGTAAGGTAGAAGAGTAATTATTTTGTTTTTAAGTTTGTCTTGAGCTTAGATATGAGTTAAAAAGAGTATTAAGTTTTAAAAGTGAAGAAGAAAAGTAAAAAAGAAGAGTTATTATTTTGTTTTTAAGTTTGTCTTGAGCTTAGATATGAGTTATAAAGAGTAGTTAGTTTTAAAAGTGAAGAAGAAAAGTAAGGTAGAAGAGTAATTATTTTGTTTTTAAGTTTGTCTTGAACTTAGATATGAGTTAAAAAGAGTAGTTAGTTTTAAAAGTGAAGAAGAAAAGTAAGGTAGAAGAGTAATTATTTTGTTTTTAAGTTTGTCTTGAACTTAGATATGAGTTATAAAGAGTAGTAAGTTTTAAAAGTGAAGAAGAAAAGTAAGGTAGAAGAGTAATTATTTTGTTTTTAAGTTTGTCTTGAGCTTAGATATGAGTTATAAAGAGTAGTTAGTTTTAAAAGTGAAGAAGAAAAGTAAGGTAGAAGAGTAATTATTTTGTTTTTAAGTTTGTCTTGAGCTTAGATATGAGTTATAAAGAGTAGTTAGTTTTAAAAGTGAAGAAGAAAAGTAAGGTAGAAGAGTAATTTTTGTTTTTAAGTTTGTCTTGAGCTTAGATATGAGTTATAAAGAGTAGTAAGTTTTAAAAGTGAAGAAGAAAAGTAAGGTAGAAGAGTTATTTTTGTTTTTAAGTTTGTCTTGAGCTTAGATATGAGTTAAAAAGAGTATTTAGTTTTAAAAGTGAAGAAGAAAAGTAAGGTAGAAGAGTAATTATTTTGTTTTTAAGTTTGTCTTGAACTTAGATATGAGTTATAAAGAGTAGTAAGTTTTAAAAGTGAAGAAGAAAAGTAAAAAAGAAGAGTTATTATTTTGTTTTTAAGTTTGTCTTGAGCTTAGATATGAGTTATAAAGAGTAGTAAGTTTTAAAAGTGAAGAAGAAAAGTAAAAAAGAAGAGTAATTATTTTGTTTTTAAGTTTGTCTTGAGCTTAGATATGAGTTATAAAGAGTATTTAGTTTTAAAAGTGAAGAAGAAAAGTAAGGTAGAAGAGTAATTATTTTGTTTTTAAGTTTGTCTTGAGCTTAGATATGAGTTAAAAAGAGTAGTAAGTTTTAAAAGTGAAGAAGAAAAGTAAAAAAGAAGAGTTATTATTTTGTTTTTAAGTTTGTCTTGAGCTTAGATATGAGTTATAAAGAGTAGTAAGTTTTAAAAGTGAAGAAGAAAAGTAAAAAAGAAGAGTAATTATTTTGTTTTTAAGTTTGTCTTGAGCTTAGATATGAGTTAAAAAGAGTAGTAAGTTTTAAAAGTGAAGAAGAAAAGTAAGGTAGAAGAGTAATTATTTTGTTTTTAAGTTTGTCTTGAGCTTAGATATGAGTTAAAAAGAGTATTAAGTTTTAAAAGTGAAGAAGAAAAGTAAAGAAGAAGAGTTATTATTTTTTTAAGTTTGTCTTAAGCTTAGATATGAGTTATAAAGAGTAGTTAGTTTTAAAAGTGAAGAAGAAAAGTAAGGTAGAAGAGTAATTATTTTGTTTTTAAGTTTGTCTTAAGCTTAGATATGAGTTATAAAGAGTATTTAGTTTTAAAAGTGAAGAAGAAAAGTAAGGTAGAAGAGTAATTTTTGTTTTTAAGTTTGTCTTGAGCTTAGATATGAGTTATAAAGAGTAGTTAGTTTTAAAAGTGAAGAAGAAAAGTAAAAAAGAAGAGTAATTTTTAGTTTTTAAGTTTGTCTTGAGCTTAGATATGAGTTAAAAAGAGTAGTAAGTTTTAAAAGTGAAGAAGAAAAGTAAGGTAGAAGAGTAATTATTTTGTTTTTAAGTTTGTCTTAAGCTTAGATATGAGTTATAAAGAGTATTTAGTTTTAAAAGTGAAGAAGAAAAGTAAGGTAGAAGAGTAATTATTTTTTTTTTAAGTTTGTCTTGAGCTTAGATATGAGTTATAAAGAGTAGTAAGTTTTAAAAGTGAAGAAGAAAAGTAAGGTAGAAGAGTAATTATTTTGTTTTTAAGTTTGTCTTGAGCTTAGATATGAGTTATAAAGAGTAGTAAGTTTTAAAAGTGAAGAAGAAAAGTAAGGTAGAAGAGTAATTATTTTGTTTTTAAGTTTGTCTTGAGCTTAGATATGAGTTATAAAGAGTAGTTAGTTTTAAAAGTGAAGAAGAAAAGTAAGGTAGAAGAGTAATTATTTTGTTTTTAAGTTTGTCTTGAGCTTAGATATGAGTTAAAAAGAGTAGTAAGTTTTAAAAGTGAAGAAGAAAAGTAAGGTAGAAGAGTAATTATTTTGTTTTTAAGTTTGTCTTGAACTTAGATATGAGTTATAAAGAGTAGTAAGTTTTAAAAGTGAAGAAGAAAAGTAAGGTAGAAGAGTAATTATTTTGTTTTTAAGTTTGTCTTGAGCTTAGATATGAGTTAAAAAGAGTAGTAAGTTTTAAAAGTGAAGAAGAAAAGTAAAAAAGAAGAGTAATTATTTTGTTTTTAAGTTTGTCTTGAGCTTAGATATGAGTTATAAAGAGTATTTAGTTTTAAAAGTGAAGAAGAAAAGTAAGGTAGAAGAGTAATTATTTTTTTAAGTTTGTCTTGAGCTTAGATATGAGTTATAAAGAGTAGTTAGTTTTAAAAGTGAAGAAGAAAAGTAAAAAAGAAGAGTTATTATTTTTTTAAGTTTGTCTTGAGCTTAGATATGAGTTATAAAGAGTAGTAAGTTTTAAAAGTGAAGAAGAAAAGTAAAAAAGAAGAGTTATTATTTTGTTTTTAAGTTTGTCTTGAACTTAGATATGAGTTATAAAGAGTATTTAGTTTTAAAAGTGAAGAAGAAAAGTAAGGTAGAAGAGTAATTATTTTGTTTTTAAGTTTGTCTTGAGCTTAGATATGAGTTAAAAAGAGTATTAAGTTTTAAAAGTGAAGAAGAAAAGTAAGGTAGAAGAGTAATTATTTTGTTTTTAAGTTTGTCTTAAGCTTAGATATGAGTTATAAAGAGTATTTAGTTTTAAAAGTGAAGAAGAAAAGTAAGGTAGAAGAGTAATTATTTTTTTTTTAAGTTTGTCTTGAGCTTAGATATGAGTTATAAAGAGTAGTTAGTTTTAAAAGTGAAGAAGAAAAGTAAGGTAGAAGAGTAATTATTTTGTTTTTAAGTTTGTCTTGAGCTTAGATATGAGTTATAAAGAGTAGTAAGTTTTAAAAGTGAAGAAGAAAAGTAAGGTAGAAGAGTAATTATTTTGTTTTTAAGTTTGTCTTGAGCTTAGATATGAGTTATAAAGAGTAGTAAGTTTTAAAAGTGAAGAAGAAAAGTAAGGTAGAAGAGTAATTATTTTGTTTTTAAGTTTGTCTTGAGCTTAGATATGAGTTATAAAGAGTAGTTAGTTTTAAAAGTGAAGAAGAAAAGTAAGGTAGAAGAGTAATTATTTTGTTTTTAAGTTTGTCTTGAGCTTAGATATGAGTTAAAAAGAGTAGTAAGTTTTAAAAGTGAAGAAGAAAAGTAAGGTAGAAGAGTAATTATTTTGTTTTTAAGTTTGTCTTGAGCTTAGATATGAGTTATAAAGAGTATTTAGTTTTAAAAGTGAAGAAGAAAAGTAAGGTAGAAGAGTAATTATTTTGTTTTTAAGTTTGTCTTGAGCTTAGATATGAGTTAAAAAGAGTATTAAGTTTTAAAAGTGAAGAAGAAAAGTAAAAAAGAAGAGTTATTATTTTGTTTTTAAGTTTGTCTTGAGCTTAGATATGAGTTATAAAGAGTAGTAAGTTTTAAAAGTGAAGAAGAAAAGTAAGGTAGAAGAGTAATTATTTTGTTTTTAAGTTTGTCTTGAGCTTAGATATGAGTTATAAAGAGTAGTAAGTTTTAAAAGTGAAGAAGAAAAGTAAAAAAGAAGAGTAATTATTTTGTTTTTTAGTTTGTCTTGAGCTTAGATATGAGTTATAAAGAGTAGTAAGTTTTAAAAGTGAAGAAGAAAAGTAAGGTAGAAGAGTAATTATTTTGTTTTTAAGTTTGTCTTGAGCTTAGATATGAGTTATAAAGAGTAGTTAGTTTTAAAAGTGAAGAAGAAAAGTAAGGTAGAAGAGTAATTATTTTGTTTTTAAGTTTGTCTTAAGCTTAGATATGAGTTATAAAGAGTATTTAGTTTTAAAAGTGAAGAAGAAAAGTAAGGTAGAAGAGTAATTATTTTTTTTTTAAGTTTGTCTTGAGCTTAGATATGAGTTATAAAGAGTAGTTAGTTTTAAAAGTGAAGAAGAAAAGTAAGGTAGAAGAGTAATTATTTTGTTTTTAAGTTTGTCTTGAGCTTAGATATGAGTTATAAAGAGTAGTAAGTTTTAAAAGTGAAGAAGAAAAGTAAGGTAGAAGAGTAATTATTTTGTTTTTAAGTTTGTCTTGAGCTTAGATATGAGTTATAAAGAGTAGTTAGTTTTAAAAGTGAAGAAGAAAAGTAAGGTAGAAGAGTAATTATTTTGTTTTTAAGTTTGTCTTGAGCTTAGATATGAGTTATAAAGAGTAGTTAGTTTTAAAAGTGAAGAAGAAAAGTAAGGTAGAAGAGTAATTATTTTGTTTTTAAGTTTGTCTTGAGCTTAGATATGAGTTATAAAGAGTAGTAAGTTTTAAAAGTGAAGAAGAAAAGTAAGGTAGAAGAGTAATTATTTTGTTTTTAAGTTTGTCTTAAGCTTAGATATGAGTTATAAAGAGTAGTTAGTTTTAAAAGTGAAGAAGAAAAGTAAGGTAGAAGAGTAATTTTTGTTTTTAAGTTTGTCTTGAGCTTAGATATGAGTTATAAAGAGTAGTAAGTTTTAAAAGTGAAGAAGAAAAGTAAGGTAGAAGAGTAATTATTTTGTTTTTAAGTTTGTCTTGAGCTTAGATATGAGTTATAAAGAGTAGTAAGATTTAAAAGGTAAGAAGAAAAGTAAAGAAGAAGAGTAATTCTAGTTTTTAAGTTTGTCTTGAGCTTAGATATGAGTTATAAAGAGTAGTTAGTTTTAATAGTGAAGAAGAAAAGTAAGGTAGAAGAGTAATTATTTTGTTTTTAAGTTTGTCTTGAGCTTAGATATGAGTTATAAAGAGTAGTTAGTTTTAAAAGTGAAGAAGAAAAGTAAGGTAGAAGAGTAATTATTTTGTTTTTAAGTTTGTCTTGAGCTTAGATATGAGTTATAAAGAGTAGTTAGTTTTAAAAGTGAAGAAGAAAAGTAAGGTAGAAGAGTAATTATTGTTTTTAAGTTTGTCTTAAGCTTAGATATGAGTTATAAAGAGTATTTAGTTTTAAAAGTGAAGAAGAAAAGTAAGGTAGAAGAGTAATTATTTTGTTTTTAAGTTTGTCTTGAGCTTAGATATGAGTTATAAAGAGTAGTTAGTTTTAAAAGTGAAGAAGAAAAGTAAAAAAGAAGAGTAATTTTTAGTTTTTAAGTTTGTCTTGAGCTTAGATATGAGTTAAAAAGAGTAGTAAGTTTTAAAAGTGAAGAAGAAAAGTAAGGTAGAAGAGTAATTATTTTGTTTTTAAGTTTGTCTTGAACTTAGATATGAGTTATAAAGAGTAGTAAGTTTTAAAAGTGAAGAAGAAAAGTAAGGTAGAAGAGTAATTATTTTGTTTTTAAGTTTGTCTTGAGCTTAGATATGAGTTAAAAAGAGTAGTAAGTTCTAAAAGTGAAGAAGAAAAGTAAGGTAGAAGAGTAATTATTATTTTTTTAAGTTTGTCTTGAACTTAGATATGAGTTATAAAGAGTAGTAAGTTTTAAAAGTGAAGAAGAAAAGTAAGGTAGAAGAGTAATTATTTTGTTTTTAAGTTTGTCTTGAGCTTAGATATGAGTTATAAAGAGTATTTAGTTTTAAAAGTGAAGAAGAAAAGTAAGGTAGAAGAGTAATTATTTTGTTTTTAAGTTTGTCTTGAACTTAGATATGAGTTATAAAGAGTAGTAAGTTTTAAAAGTGAAGAAGAAAATTAAAAAAGAAGAGTAATTTTAGTTTTTTAAGTTTGTCTTGAGCTTAGATATGAGTTATAAAGAGTATTTAGTTTTAAAAGTGAAGAAGAAAAGTAAGGTAGAAGAGTAATTATTTTGTTTTTAAGTTTGTCTTAAGCTTAGATATGAGTTATAAAGAGTATTTAGTTTTAAAAGTGAAGAAGAAAAGTAAGGTAGAAGAGTAATTATTTTGTTTTTAAGTTTGTCTTGAGCTTAGATATGAGTTAAAAAGAGTAGTTAGTTTTAAAAGTGAAGAAGAAAAGTAAGGTAGAAGAGTAATTTTAGTTTTTAAGTTTGTCTTGAGCTTAGATATGAGTTATAAAGAGTAGTTAGTTTTAATAGTGAAGAAGAAAAGTAAGAAAAGAAGAGTAATTATTTTGTTTTTAAGTTTGTCTTGAGCTTAGATATGAGTTATAAAGAGTAGTTAGTTTTAAAAGTGAAGAAGAAAAGTAAGAAAAGAAGAGTAATTTTAGTTTTTTAAGTTTGTCTTGAGCTTAGATATGAGTTATAAAGAGTAGTTAGTTTTAAAAGTGAAGAAGAAAAGTAAGGTAGAATCGTAATTATTTTGTTTTTAAGTTTGTCTTGAGCTTAGATATGAGTTATAAAGAGTATTTAGTTTTAATAGTGAAGAAGAAAAGTAAGGTAGAAGAGTAATTATTTTGTTTTTAAGTTTGTCTTAAGCTTAGATATGAGTTATAAAGAGTATTAAGTTTTAAAAGTGAAGAAGAAAAGTAAGGTAGAAGAGTAATTATTTTGTTTTTAAGTTTGTCTTGAACTTAGATATGAGTTATAAAGAGTATTTAGTTTTAAAAGTGAAGAAGAAAAGTAAGGTAGAAGAGTAATTATTTTGTTTTTAAGTTTGTCTTAAGTTTAGATGAGAGTTATAAAGAGTATTTAGTTTTAAAAGTGAAGAAGAAAAGTAAGGTAGAAGAGTAATTATTTTGTTTTTAAGTTTGTCTTAAGCTTAGATGAGAGTTATAAAGAGTAGTAAGTTTTAAAAGTGAAGAAGAAAAGTAAAGAAGAAGAGTAATTTTTGTTTTTAAGTTTGTCTTGAGCTTAGATATGAGTTAAAAAGAGTAGTAAGTTTTAAAAGTGAAGAAGAAAAGTAAAGAAGAAGAGTTATTATTTTTTTAAGTTTGTCTTAAGCTTAGATGAGAGTTATAAAGAGTAGTAAGTTTTAAAAGTGAAGAAGAAAAGTAAAAAGAAGAGTTATTATTTTGTTTTTAAGTTTGTCTTGAGCTTAGATATGAGTTATAAAGAGTAGTTAGTTTTAATAGTGAAGAAGAAAAGTAAGGTAGAAGAGTAATTATTTTGTTTTTAAGTTTGTCTTGAACTTAGATGAGAGTTATAAAAAGTATTTAGTTTTAAAAGTGAAGAAGAAAAGTAAAGAAGAAGAGTTATTATTTTTTTAAGTTTGTCTTAAGCTTAGATATGAGTTATAAAGAGTAGTAAGTTTTAAAAGTGAAGAAGAAAAGTAAGGTAGAAGAGTAATTATTTTGTTTTTAAGTTTGTCTTGAGCTTAGATATGAGTTATAAAGAGTAGTAAGATTTAAAAGGTAAGAAGAAAAGTAAAGAAGAAGAGTAATTCTAGTTTTTAAGTTTGTCTTGAGCTTAGATATGAGTTATAAAGAGTAGTTAGTTTTAATAGTGAAGAAGAAAAGTAAGGTAGAAGAGTAATTATTTTGTTTTTAAGTTTGTCTTAAGCTTAGATATGAGTTATAAAGAGTATTTAGTTTTAAAAGTGAAGAAGAAAAGTAAGGTAGAAGAGTAATTATTTTGTTTTTAAGTTTGTCTTGAACTTAGATATGAGTTATAAAGAGTATTTAGTTTTAAAAGTGAAGAAGAAAAGTAAGGTAGAAGAGTAATTATTTTGTTTTTAAGTTTGTCTTGAGCTTAGATATGAGTTATAAAGAGTAGTAAGATTTAAAAGTGAAGAAGAAAAGTAAAGAAGAAGAGTAATTATTTTGTTTTTAAGTTTGTCTTGAGCTTAGATATGAGTTATAAAGAGTATTTAGTTTTAATAGTGAAGAAGAAAAGTAAGGTAGAAGAGTAATTTTTGTTTTTAAGTTTGTCTTGAGCTTAGATATGAGTTATAAAGAGTATTTAGTTTTAAAAGTGAAGAAGAAAAGTAAGGTAGAAGAGTTATTATTTTGTTTTTAAGTTTGTCTTAAGCTTAGATATGAGTTATAAAGAGTAGTTAGTTTTAAAAGTGAAGAAGAAAAGTAAAGAAGAAGAGTAATTATTTTGTTTTTAAGTTTGTCTTGAACTTAGATATGAGTTATAAAGAGTAGTAAGTTTTAAAAGTGAAGAAGAAAAGTAAGGTAGAAGAGTAATTTTTGTTTTTAAGTTTGTCTTGAGCTTAGATATGAGTTATAAAGAGTAGTAAGTTTTAAAAGTGAAGAAGAAAAGTAAGGTAGAAGAGTAATTATTTTGTTTTTAAGTTTGTCTTGAGCTTAGATATGAGTTAAAAAGAGTAGTAAGTTTTAAAAGTGAAGAAGAAAAGTAAGGTAGAAGAGTAATTATTTTGTTTTTAAGTTTGTCTTGAGCTTAGATATGAGTTATAAAGAGTAGTTAGTTTTAAAAGTGAAGAAGAAAAGTAAGGTAGAAGAGTAATTATTTTGTTTTTAAGTTTGTCTTGAGCTTAGATATGAGTTATAAAGAGTAGTTAGTTTTAAAAGTGAAGAAGAAAAGTAAGGTAGAAGAGTAATTATTTTGTTTTTAAGTTTGTCTTGAGCTTAGATATGAGTTAAAAAGAGTAGTTAGTTTTAAAAGTGAAGAAGAAAAGTAAAAA
Organism: Loxodes magnus; assembly: GCA_946699065.1. Lineage (NCBI taxonomy): Eukaryota > Ciliophora > Karyorelictea > Loxodida > Loxodidae > Loxodes > Loxodes magnus. The sequence continues at coordinate 9,875 of CAMPDV010003639.1, forward strand.
AGAAGAGTAATTATTTTGTTTTTAAGTTTGTCTTAAGCTTAGATATGAGTTATAAAGAGTAGTTAGTTTTAAAAGTGAAGAAGAAAAGTAAGGTAGAAGAGTAATTTTTGTTTTTAAGTTTGTCTTGAACTTAGATATGAGTTATAAAGAGTAGTAAGTTTTAAAAGTGAAGAAGAAAAGTAAGGTAGAAGAGTAATTATTTTGTTTTTAAGTTTGTCTTGAGCTTAGATATGAGTTATAAAGAGTAGTAAGTTTTAAAAGTGAAGAAGAAAAGTAAGGTAGAAGAGTTATTATTTTGTTTTTAAGTTTGTCTTGAGCTTAGATATGAGTTATAAAGAGTAGTTAGTTTTAAAAGTGAAGAAGAAAAGTAAAAAAGAAGAGTTATTATTTTGTTTTTAAGTTTGTCTTAAGCTTAGATATGAGTTATAAAGAGTATTAAGTTTTAAAAGTGAAGAAGAAAAGTAAGGTAGAAGAGTAATTATTTTGTTTTTAAGTTTGTCTTGAACTTAGATATGAGTTATAAAGAGTATTTAGTTTTAAAAGTGAAGAAGAAAAGTAAGGTAGAAGAGTAATTATTTTGTTTTTAAGTTTGTCTTAAGTTTAGATGAGAGTTATAAAGAGTATTTAGTTTTAAAAGTGAAGAAGAAAAGTAAGGTAGAAGAGTAATTATTTTGTTTTTAAGTTTGTCTTAAGCTTAGATGAGAGTTATAAAGAGTAGTAAGTTTTAAAAGTGAAGAAGAAAAGTAAAGAAGAAGAGTAATTTTTGTTTTTAAGTTTGTCTTGAGCTTAGATATGAGTTAAAAAGAGTAGTAAGTTTTAAAAGTGAAGAAGAAAAGTAAAGAAGAAGAGTTATTATTTTTTTAAGTTTGTCTTAAGCTTAGATGAGAGTTATAAAGAGTAGTAAGTTTTAAAAGTGAAGAAGAAAAGTAAAAAAGAAGAGTTATTATTTTGTTTTTAAGTTTGTCTTGAGCTTAGATATGAGTTATAAAGAGTAGTTAGTTTTAATAGTGAAGAAGAAAAGTAAGGTAGAAGAGTAATTATTTTGTTTTTAAGTTTGTCTTGAACTTAGATGAGAGTTATAAAAAGTATTTAGTTTTAAAAGTGAAGAAGAAAAGTAAAGAAGAAGAGTTATTATTTTTTTAAGTTTGTCTTAAGCTTAGATATGAGTTATAAAGAGTAGTAAGTTTTAAAAGTGAAGAAGAAAAGTAAGGTAGAAGAGTAATTATTTTGTTTTTAAGTTTGTCTTGAGCTTAGATATGAGTTATAAAGAGTAGTAAGATTTAAAAGGTAAGAAGAAAAGTAAAGAAGAAGAGTAATTCTAGTTTTTAAGTTTGTCTTGAGCTTAGATATGAGTTATAAAGAGTAGTTAGTTTTAATAGTGAAGAAGAAAAGTAAGGTAGAAGAGTAATTATTTTGTTTTTAAGTTTGTCTTAAGCTTAGATATGAGTTATAAAGAGTATTTAGTTTTAAAAGTGAAGAAGAAAAGTAAGGTAGAAGAGTAATTATTTTGTTTTTAAGTTTGTCTTGAACTTAGATATGAGTTATAAAGAGTATTTAGTTTTAAAAGTGAAGAAGAAAAGTAAGGTAGAAGAGTAATTATTTTGTTTTTAAGTTTGTCTTGAGCTTAGATATGAGTTATAAAGAGTAGTAAGATTTAAAAGTGAAGAAGAAAAGTAAAGAAGAAGAGTAATTATTTTGTTTTTAAGTTTGTCTTGAGCTTAGATATGAGTTATAAAGAGTATTTAGTTTTAATAGTGAAGAAGAAAAGTAAGGTAGAAGAGTAATTTTTGTTTTTAAGTTTGTCTTGAGCTTAGATATGAGTTATAAAGAGTATTTAGTTTTAAAAGTGAAGAAGAAAAGTAAGGTAGAAGAGTAATTATTTTGTTTTTAAGTTTGTCTTGAACTTAGATATGAGTTATAAAGAGTAGTAAGTTTTAAAAGTGAAGAAGAAAATTAAAAAAGAAGAGTAATTTTAGTTTTTTAAGTTTGTCTTGAGCTTAGATATGAGTTATAAAGAGTATTTAGTTTTAAAAGTGAAGAAGAAAAGTAAGGTAGAAGAGTAATTATTTTGTTTTTAAGTTTGTCTTAAGCTTAGATATGAGTTATAAAGAGTATTTAGTTTTAAAAGTGAAGAAGAAAAGTAAGGTAGAAGAGTAATTATTTTGTTTTTAAGTTTGTCTTGAGCTTAGATATGAGTTAAAAAGAGTAGTTAGTTTTAAAAGTGAAGAAGAAAAGTAAGGTAGAAGAGTAATTTTAGTTTTTAAGTTTGTCTTGAGCTTAGATATGAGTTATAAAGAGTAGTTAGTTTTAATAGTGAAGAAGAAAAGTAAGAAAAGAAGAGTAATTATTTTGTTTTTAAGTTTGTCTTGAGCTTAGATATGAGTTATAAAGAGTAGTTAGTTTTAAAAGTGAAGAAGAAAAGTAAGAAAAGAAGAGTAATTTTAGTTTTTTAAGTTTGTCTTGAGCTTAGATATGAGTTATAAAGAGTAGTTAGTTTTAAAAGTGAAGAAGAAAAGTAAGGTAGAATCGTAATTATTTTGTTTTTAAGTTTGTCTTGAGCTTAGATATGAGTTATAAAGAGTATTTAGTTTTAATAGTGAAGAAGAAAAGTAAGGTAGAAGAGTAATTATTTTGTTTTTAAGTTTGTCTTAAGCTTAGATATGAGTTATAAAGAGTATTAAGTTTTAAAAGTGAAGAAGAAAAGTAAGGTAGAAGAGTAATTATTTTGTTTTTAAGTTTGTCTTGAACTTAGATATGAGTTATAAAGAGTATTTAGTTTTAAAAGTGAAGAAGAAAAGTAAGGTAGAAGAGTAATTATTTTGTTTTTAAGTTTGTCTTGAACTTAGATGAGAGTTATAAAAAGTATTTAGTTTTAAAAGTGAAGAAGAAAAGTAAAGAAGAAGAGTTATTATTTTTTTAAGTTTGTCTTAAGCTTAGATATGAGTTATAAAGAGTAGTAAGTTTTAAAAGTGAAGAAGAAAAGTAAAAAAGAAGAGTAATTTTTGTTTTTAAGTTTGTCTTGAGCTTAGATATGAGTTATAAAGAGTAGTAAGTTTTAAAAGTGAAGAAGAAAAGTAAGGTAGAAGAGTAATTATTTTGTTTTTAAGTTTGTCTTGAGCTTAGATATGAGTTATAAAGAGTAGTAAGTTTTAAAAGTGAAGAAGAAAAGTAAGGTAGAAGAGTAATTATTTTGTTTTTAAGTTTGTCTTGAGCTTAGATATGAGTTATAAAGAGTAGTAAGATTTAAAAGGTAAGAAGAAAAGTAAAGAAGAAGAGTAATTCTAGTTTTTAAGTTTGTCTTGAGCTTAGATATGAGTTATAAAGAGTAGTTAGTTTTAATAGTGAAGAAGAAAAGTAAGGTAGAAGAGTAATTATTTTGTTTTTAAGTTTGTCTTAAGCTTAGATATGAGTTATAAAGAGTATTTAGTTTTAAAAGTGAAGAAGAAAAGTAAGGTAGAAGAGTAATTATTTTGTTTTTAAGTTTGTCTTGAACTTAGATATGAGTTATAAAGAGTATTTAGTTTTAAAAGTGAAGAAGAAAAGTAAGGTAGAAGAGTAATTATTTTGTTTTTAAGTTTGTCTTGAGCTTAGATATGAGTTATAAAGAGTAGTAAGATTTAAAAGGTAAGAAGAAAAGTAAAGAAGAAGAGTAATTCTAGTTTTTAAGTTTGTCTTGAGCTTAGATATGAGTTATAAAGAGTAGTAAGTTTTAAAAGTGAAGAAGAAAAGTAAGGTAGAAGAGTAATTATTTTGTTTTTAAGTTTGTCTTGAGCTTAGATATGAGTTATAAAGAGTAGTAAGATTTAAAAGGTAAGAAGAAAAGTAAAGAAGAAGAGTAATTCTAGTTTTTAAGTTTGTCTTGAGCTTAGATATGAGTTATAAAGAGTAGTTAGTTTTAATAGTGAAGAAGAAAAGTAAGGTAGAAGAGTAATTATTTTGTTTTTAAGTTTGTCTTAAGCTTAGATATGAGTTATAAAGAGTATTTAGTTTTAAAAGTGAAGAAGAAAAGTAAGGTAGAAGAGTAATTATTTTGTTTTTAAGTTTGTCTTGAACTTAGATATGAGTTATAAAGAGTATTTAGTTTTAAAAGTGAAGAAGAAAAGTAAGGTAGAAGAGTAATTATTTTGTTTTTAAGTTTGTCTTGAGCTTAGATATGAGTTATAAAGAGTAGTAAGATTTAAAAGTGAAGAAGAAAAGTAAAGAAGAAGAGTAATTATTTTGTTTTTAAGTTTGTCTTGAGCTTAGATATGAGTTATAAAGAGTAGTAAGATTTAAAAGTGAAGAAGAAAAGTAAGGTAGAAGTGTAATTATTTTGTTTTTAAGTTTGTCTTGAGCTTAGATATGAGTTATAAAGAGTAGTTAGTTTTAAAAGTGAAGAAGAAAAGTAAGGTAGAAGAGTAATTATTTTGTTTTTAAGTTTGTCTTGAGCTTAGATGAGAGTTATAAAGAGTATTTAGTTTTAAAAGTGAAGAAGAAAAGTAAAAAAGAAGAGTAATTTTTGTTTTTAAGTTTGTCTTGAGCTTAGATATGAGTTATAAAGAGTAGTAAGTTTTAAAAGTGAAGAAGAAAAGTAAGGTAGAAGAGTAATTATTTTGTTTTTAAGTTTGTCTTGAGCTTAGATATGAGTTATAAAGAGTAGTTAGTTTTAAAAGTGAAGAAGAAAAGTAAAAAAGAAGAGTTATTATTTTGTTTTTAAGTTTGTCTTGAGCTTAGATATGAGTTATAAAGAGTATTTAGTTTTAAAAGTGAAGAAGAAAAGTAAGGTAGAAGAGTAATTATTTTGTTTTTAAGTTTGTCTTGAGCTTAGATATGAGTTATAAAGAGTAGTTAGTTTTAAAAGTGAAGAAGAAAAGTAAGGTAGAAGAGTAATTATTTTGTTTTTAAGTTTGTCTTGAGCTTAGATATGAGTTATAAAGAGTAGTTAGTTTTAAAAGTGAAGAAGAAAAGTAAGGTAGAAGAGTAATTATTTTGTTTTTAAGTTTGTCTTGAGCTTAGATATGAGTTAAAAAGAGTAGTTAGTTTTAAAAGTGAAGAAGAAAAGTAAAAAAGAAGAGTAATTATTTTGTTTTTAAGTTTGTCTTAAGCTTAGATATGAGTTATAAAGAGTAGTTAGTTTTAAAAGTGAAGAAGAAAAGTAAGGTAGAAGAGTAATTTTTGTTTTTAAGTTTGTCTTGAACTTAGATATGAGTTATAAAGAGTAGTAAGTTTTAAAAGTGAAGAAGAAAAGTAAGGTAGAAGAGTAATTATTTTGTTTTTAAGTTTGTCTTGAGCTTAGATATGAGTTATAAAGAGTAGTAAGTTTTAAAAGTGAAGAAGAAAAGTAAGGTAGAAGAGTTATTATTTTGTTTTTAAGTTTGTCTTGAGCTTAGATATGAGTTATAAAGAGTAGTTAGTTTTAAAAGTGAAGAAGAAAAGTAAAAAAGAAGAGTTATTATTTTGTTTTTAAGTTTGTCTTAAGCTTAGATATGAGTTATAAAGAGTATTAAGTTTTAAAAGTGAAGAAGAAAAGTAAGGTAGAAGAGTAATTATTTTGTTTTTAAGTTTGTCTTGAACTTAGATATGAGTTATAAAGAGTATTTAGTTTTAAAAGTGAAGAAGAAAAGTAAGGTAGAAGAGTAATTATTTTGTTTTTAAGTTTGTCTTAAGTTTAGATGAGAGTTATAAAGAGTATTTAGTTTTAAAAGTGAAGAAGAAAAGTAAGGTAGAAGAGTAATTATTTTGTTTTTAAGTTTGTCTTAAGCTTAGATGAGAGTTATAAAGAGTAGTAAGTTTTAAAAGTGAAGAAGAAAAGTAAAGAAGAAGAGTAATTTTTGTTTTTAAGTTTGTCTTGAGCTTAGATATGAGTTAAAAAGAGTAGTAAGTTTTAAAAGTGAAGAAGAAAAGTAAAGAAGAAGAGTTATTATTTTTTTAAGTTTGTCTTAAGCTTAGATGAGAGTTATAAAGAGTAGTAAGTTTTAAAAGTGAAGAAGAAAAGTAAAAAAGAAGAGTTATTATTTTGTTTTTAAGTTTGTCTTGAGCTTAGATATGAGTTATAAAGAGTAGTTAGTTTTAATAGTGAAGAAGAAAAGTAAGGTAGAAGAGTAATTATTTTGTTTTTAAGTTTGTCTTGAACTTAGATGAGAGTTATAAAAAGTATTTAGTTTTAAAAGTGAAGAAGAAAAGTAAAGAAGAAGAGTTATTATTTTTTTAAGTTTGTCTTAAGCTTAGATATGAGTTATAAAGAGTAGTAAGTTTTAAAAGTGAAGAAGAAAAGTAAGGTAGAAGAGTAATTATTTTGTTTTTAAGTTTGTCTTGAGCTTAGATATGAGTTATAAAGAGTAGTAAGATTTAAAAGGTAAGAAGAAAAGTAAAGAAGAAGAGTAATTCTAGTTTTTAAGTTTGTCTTGAGCTTAGATATGAGTTATAAAGAGTAGTTAGTTTTAATAGTGAAGAAGAAAAGTAAGGTAGAAGAGTAATTATTTTGTTTTTAAGTTTGTCTTAAGCTTAGATATGAGTTATAAAGAGTATTTAGTTTTAAAAGTGAAGAAGAAAAGTAAGGTAGAAGAGTAATTATTTTGTTTTTAAGTTTGTCTTGAACTTAGATATGAGTTATAAAGAGTATTTAGTTTTAAAAGTGAAGAAGAAAAGTAAGGTAGAAGAGTAATTATTTTGTTTTTAAGTTTGTCTTGAGCTTAGATATGAGTTATAAAGAGTAGTAAGATTTAAAAGTGAAGAAGAAAAGTAAAGAAGAAGAGTAATTATTTTGTTTTTAAGTTTGTCTTGAGCTTAGATATGAGTTATAAAGAGTATTTAGTTTTAATAGTGAAGAAGAAAAGTAAGGTAGAAGAGTAATTTTTGTTTTTAAGTTTGTCTTGAGCTTAGATATGAGTTATAAAGAGTATTTAGTTTTAAAAGTGAAGAAGAAAAGTAAGGTAGAAGAGTTATTATTTTGTTTTTAAGTTTGTCTTAAGCTTAGATATGAGTTATAAAGAGTAGTTAGTTTTAAAAGTGAAGAAGAAAAGTAAAGAAGAAGAGTAATTATTTTGTTTTTAAGTTTGTCTTGAACTTAGATATGAGTTATAAAGAGTAGTAAGTTTTAAAAGTGAAGAAGAAAAGTAAGGTAGAAGAGTAATTTTTGTTTTTAAGTTTGTCTTGAGCTTAGATATGAGTTATAAAGAGTAGTAAGTTTTAAAAGTGAAGAAGAAAAGTAAGGTAGAAGAGTAATTATTTTGTTTTTAAGTTTGTCTTGAGCTTAGATATGAGTTAAAAAGAGTAGTAAGTTTTAAAAGTGAAGAAGAAAAGTAAGGTAGAAGAGTAATTATTTTGTTTTTAAGTTTGTCTTGAGCTTAGATATGAGTTATAAAGAGTAGTTAGTTTTAAAAGTGAAGAAGAAAAGTAAGGTAGAAGAGTAATTATTTTGTTTTTAAGTTTGTCTTGAGCTTAGATATGAGTTATAAAGAGTAGTTAGTTTTAAAAGTGAAGAAGAAAAGTAAGGTAGAAGAGTAATTATTTTGTTTTTAAGTTTGTCTTGAGCTTAGATATGAGTTAAAAAGAGTAGTTAGTTTTAAAAGTGAAGAAGAAAAGTAAAAAAGAAGAGTAATTATTTTGTTTTTAAGTTTGTCTTAAGCTTAGATATGAGTTATAAAGAGTAGTTAGTTTTAAAAGTGAAGAAGAAAAGTAAGGTAGAAGAGTAATTTTTGTTTTTAAGTTTGTCTTGAACTTAGATATGAGTTATAAAGAGTAGTAAGTTTTAAAAGTGAAGAAGAAAAGTAAGGTAGAAGAGTAATTATTTTGTTTTTAAGTTTGTCTTGAGCTTAGATATGAGTTATAAAGAGTAGTAAGTTTTAAAAGTGAAGAAGAAAAGTAAGGTAGAAGAGTTATTATTTTGTTTTTAAGTTTGTCTTGAGCTTAGATATGAGTTATAAAGAGTAGTTAGTTTTAAAAGTGAAGAAGAAAAGTAAAAAAGAAGAGTTATTATTTTGTTTTTAAGTTTGTCTTAAGCTTAGATGAGAGTTATAAAGAGTAGTAAGTTTTAAAAGTGAAGAAGAAAAGTAAGGTAGATGAGTAATTTTTGTTTATAAGTTTGTCTTGAGCTTAGATATGAGTTATAAAGAGAATTTAGTTTTAAAAGTGAAGAAGAAAAGTAAGGTAGAAGAGTTATTATTTTGTTTTTAAGTTTGTCTTGAACTTAGATATGAGTTATAAAGAGTAGTTAGTTTTAAAAGTGAAGAAGAAAAGTAAGGTAGAAGAGTAATTATTTTTTTAAGTTTGTCTTGAGCTTAGATATGAGTTATAAAGAGTAGTTAGTTTTAAAAGTGAAGAAGAAAAGTAAGGTAGAAGAGTAATTATTTTGTTTTTAAGTTTGTCTTGAGCTTAGATGAGAGTTATAAAGAGTAGTAAGTTTTAAAAGTGAAGAAGAAAAGTAAGGTAGAAGAGTAATTATTTTGTTTTTAAGTTTGTCTTGAGCTTAGATATGAGTTATAAAGAGTAGTAAGTTTTAAAAGTGAAGAAGAAAAGTAAGGTAGAAGAGTAATTATTTTGTTTTTAAGTTTGTCTTGAGCTTAGATGAGAGTTATAAAGAGTATTTAGTTTTAAAAGTGAAGAAGAAAAGTAAAAAAGAAGAGTAATTTTTGTTTTTAAGTTTGTCTTGAGCTTAGATATGAGTTATAAAGAGTAGTTAGTTTTAAAAGTGAAGAAGAAAAGTAAAGAAGAAGAGTTATTATTTTGTTTTTAAGTTTGTCTTGAGCTTAGATATGAGTTATAAAGAGTAGTAAGATTTAAAAGTGAAGAAGAAAAGTAAGGTAGAAGTGTAATTATTTTGTTTTTAAGTTTGTCTTGAGCTTAGATATGAGTTATAAAGAGTAGTTAGTTTTAAAAGTGAAGAAGAAAAGTAAGGTAGAAGAGTAATTATTTTGTTTTTAAGTTTGTCTTGAGCTTAGATGAGAGTTATAAAGAGTATTTAGTTTTAAAAGTGAAGAAGAAAAGTAAAAAAGAAGAGTAATTTTTGTTTTTAAGTTTGTCTTGAGCTTAGATATGAGTTATAAAGAGTAGTAAGTTTTAAAAGTGAAGAAGAAAAGTAAGGTAGAAGAGTAATTATTTTGTTTTTAAGTTTGTCTTGAGCTTAGATATGAGTTATAAAGAGTAGTTAGTTTTAAAAGTGAAGAAGAAAAGTAAAAAAGAAGAGTTATTATTTTGTTTTTAAGTTTGTCTTGAGCTTAGATATGAGTTATAAAGAGTATTTAGTTTTAAAAGTGAAGAAGAAAAGTAAGGTAGAAGAGTAATTATTTTGTTTTTAAGTTTGTCTTGAGCTTAGATATGAGTTATAAAGAGTAGTTAGTTTTAAAAGTGAAGAAGAAAAGTAAGGTAGAAGAGTAATTATTTTGTTTTTAAGTTTGTCTTGAGCTTAGATATGAGTTATAAAGAGTAGTTAGTTTTAAAAGTGAAGAAGAAAAGTAAGGTAGAAGAGTAATTATTTTGTTTTTAAGTTTGTCTTGAGCTTAGATATGAGTTAAAAAGAGTAGTTAGTTTTAAAAGTGAAGAAGAAAAGTAAAAAAGAAGAGTAATTATTTTGTTTTTAAGTTTGTCTTAAGCTTAGATATGAGTTATAAAGAGTAGTTAGTTTTAAAAGTGAAGAAGAAAAGTAAGGTAGAAGAGTAATTTTTGTTTTTAAGTTTGTCTTGAACTTAGATATGAGTTATAAAGAGTAGTAAGTTTTAAAAGTGAAGAAGAAAAGTAAGGTAGAAGAGTAATTATTTTGTTTTTAAGTTTGTCTTGAGCTTAGATATGAGTTATAAAGAGTAGTAAGTTTTAAAAGTGAAGAAGAAAAGTAAGGTAGAAGAGTTATTATTTTGTTTTTAAGTTTGTCTTGAGCTTAGATATGAGTTATAAAGAGTAGTTAGTTTTAAAAGTGAAGAAGAAAAGTAAAAAAGAAGAGTTATTATTTTGTTTTTAAGTTTGTCTTAAGCTTAGATATGAGTTATAAAGAGTATTAAGTTTTAAAAGTGAAGAAGAAAAGTAAGGTAGAAGAGTAATTATTTTGTTTTTAAGTTTGTCTTGAACTTAGATATGAGTTATAAAGAGTATTTAGTTTTAAAAGTGAAGAAGAAAAGTAAGGTAGAAGAGTAATTATTTTGTTTTTAAGTTTGTCTTAAGTTTAGATGAGAGTTATAAAGAGTATTTAGTTTTAAAAGTGAAGAAGAAAAGTAAGGTAGAAGAGTAATTATTTTGTTTTTAAGTTTGTCTTAAGCTTAGATGAGAGTTATAAAGAGTAGTAAGTTTTAAAAGTGAAGAAGAAAAGTAAAGAAGAAGAGTAATTTTTGTTTTTAAGTTTGTCTTGAGCTTAGATATGAGTTAAAAAGAGTAGTAAGTTTTAAAAGTGAAGAAGAAAAGTAAAGAAGAAGAGTTATTATTTTTTTAAGTTTGTCTTAAGCTTAGATGAGAGTTATAAAGAGTAGTAAGTTTTAAAAGTGAAGAAGAAAAGTAAAAAAGAAGAGTTATTATTTTGTTTTTAAGTTTGTCTTGAGCTTAGATATGAGTTATAAAGAGTAGTTAGTTTTAATAGTGAAGAAGAAAAGTAAGGTAGAAGAGTAATTATTTTGTTTTTAAGTTTGTCTTGAACTTAGATGAGAGTTATAAAAAGTATTTAGTTTTAAAAGTGAAGAAGAAAAGTAAAGAAGAAGAGTTATTATTTTTTTAAGTTTGTCTTAAGCTTAGATATGAGTTATAAAGAGTAGTAAGTTTTAAAAGTGAAGAAGAAAAGTAAGGTAGAAGAGTAATTATTTTGTTTTTAAGTTTGTCTTGAGCTTAGATGAGAGTTATAAAGAGTATTTAGTTTTAAAAGTGAAGAAGAAAAGTAAAAAAGAAGAGTAATTATTTTGTTTTTAAGTTTGTCTTGAGCTTAGATATGAGTTATAAAGAGTAGTTAGTTTTAAAAGTGAAGAAGAAAAGTAAAGAAGAAGAGTTATTATTTTGTTTTTAAGTTTGTCTTGAGCTTAGATATGAGTTATAAAGAGTAGTAAGATTTAAAAGTGAAGAAGAAAAGTAAGGTAGAAGTGTAATTATTTTGTTTTTAAGTTTGTCTTGAGCTTAGATATGAGTTATAAAGAGTAGTTAGTTTTAAAAGTGAAGAAGAAAAGTAAGGTAGAAGAGTAATTATTTTGTTTTTAAGTTTGTCTTGAGCTTAGATGAGAGTTATAAAGAGTAGTAAGTTTTAAAAGTGAAGAAGAAAAGTAAGGTAGAAGAGTAATTATTTTGTTTTTAAGTTTGTCTTGAGCTTAGATATGAGTTATAAAGAGTAGTAAGTTTTAAAAGTGAAGAAGAAAAGTAAGGTAGAAGAGTAATTATTTTGTTTTTAAGTTTGTCTTGAGCTTAGATGAGAGTTATAAAGAGTATTTAGTTTTAAAAGTGAAGAAGAAAAGTAAAAAAGAAGAGTAATTTTTGTTTTTAAGTTTGTCTTGAGCTTAGATATGAGTTATAAAGAGTAGTTAGTTTTAAAAGTGAAGAAGAAAAGTAAAGAAGAAGAGTTATTATTTTGTTTTTAAGTTTGTCTTGAGCTTAGATATGAGTTATAAAGAGTAGTAAGATTTAAAAGTGAAGAAGAAAAGTAAGGTAGAAGTGTAATTATTTTGTTTTTAAGTTTGTCTTGAGCTTAGATATGAGTTATAAAGAGTAGTTAGTTTTAAAAGTGAAGAAGAAAAGTAAGGTAGAAGAGTAATTATTTTGTTTTTAAGTTTGTCTTGAGCTTAGATGAGAGTTATAAAGAGTATTTAGTTTTAAAAGTGAAGAAGAAAAGTAAAAAAGAAGAGTAATTTTTGTTTTTAAGTTTGTCTTGAGCTTAGATATGAGTTATAAAGAGTAGTAAGTTTTAAAAGTGAAGAAGAAAAGTAAGGTAGAAGAGTAATTATTTTGTTTTTAAGTTTGTCTTGAGCTTAGATATGAGTTATAAAGAGTAGTTAGTTTTAAAAGTGAAGAAGAAAAGTAAAAAAGAAGAGTTATTATTTTGTTTTTAAGTTTGTCTTGAGCTTAGATATGAGTTATAAAGAGTATTTAGTTTTAAAAGTGAAGAAGAAAAGTAAGGTAGAAGAGTAATTATTTTGTTTTTAAGTTTGTCTTGAGCTTAGATGAGAGTTATAAAGAGTAGTTAGTTTTAAAAGTGAAGAAGAAAAGTAAGGTAGAAGAGTAATTATTTTGTTTTTAAGTTTGTCTTGAGCTTAGATATGAGTTAAAAAGAGTAGTAAGTTTTAAAAGTGAAGAAGAAAAGTAAGGTAGAAGAGTAATTATTTTGTTTTTAAGTTTGTCTTGAGCTTAGATATGAGTTATAAAGAGTATTTAGTTTTAAAAGTGAAGAAGAAAAGTAAAAAAGAAGAGTAATTTTTAGTTTTTAAGTTTGTCTTGAGCTTAGATATGAGTTAAAAAGAGTAGTAAGTTTTAAAAGTGAAGAAGAAAAGTAAAAAAGAAGAGTTATTATTTTTTTAAGTTTGTCTTGAACTTAGATATGAGTTAAAAAGAGTATTTAGTTTTAAAAGTGAAGAAGAAAAGTAAGGTAGAAGAGTAATTATTTTGTTTTTAAGTTTGTCTTAAGCTTAGATATGAGTAGTAAGTTTTAAAAGTGAAGAAGAAAAGTAAGGTAGAAGAGTTATTATTTTTTTAAGTTTGTCTTAAGCTTAGATATGAGTTATAAAGAGTAGTAAGTTTTAAAAGTGAAGAAGAAAAGTAAGGTAGAAGAGTAATTATTTTGTTTTTAAGTTTGTCTTGAGCTTAGATGAGAGTTATAAAGAGTAGTTAGTTTTAATAGTGAAGAAGAAAAGTAAGGTAGAAGAGTAATTATTTTGTTTTTAAGTTTGTCTTGAGCTTAGATATGAGTTATAAAGAGTAGTAAGTTTTAAAAGTGAAGAAGAAAAGTAGGGTAGAAGAGTTATTATTTTTTTAAGTTTGTCTTGAAATTAGATATGAGTTATAAAGAGTAGTTAGTTTTAATAGTGAAGAAGAAAAGTAAGGTAGAAGAGTAATTATTTTGTTTTTAAGTTTGTCTTAAGCTTAGATGAGAGTTATAAAGAGTAGTTAGTTTTAAAAGTGAAGAAGAAAAGTAAAAAAGAAGAGTAATTATTTTGTTTTTAAGTTTGTCTTAAGCTTAGATATGAGTTATAAAGAGTAGTTAGTTTTAAAAGTGAAGAAGAAAAGTAAGGTAGAAGAGTAATTATTTTGTTTTTAAGTTTGTCTTGAGCTTAGATATGAGTTAAAAAGAGTAGTAAGTTTTAAAAGTGAAGAAGAAAAGTAAAAAAGAAGAGTTATTATTTTTTTAAGTTTGTCTTGAGCATAGATATGAGTTATAAAGAGTATTTAGTTTTAAAAGTGAAGAAGAAAAGTAAAGAAGAAGAGTAATTATTTTGTTTTTAAGTTTGTCTTAAGCTTAGATGAGAGTTATAAAGAGTAGTTAGTTTTAAAAGTGAAGAAGAAAAGTAAAGAAGAAGAGTTATTATTTTTTTAAGTTTGTCTTGAACTTAGATGAGAGTTATAAAGAGTAGTAAGTTTTAAAAGTGAAGAAGAAAAGTAAGGTAGAAGAGTTATTATTTTTTTAAGTTTGTCTTGAAATTAGATATGAGTTATAAAGAGTAGTTAGTTTTAATAGTGAAGAAGAAAAGTAAGGTAGAAGAGTAATTATTTTGTTTTTAAGTTTGTCTTAAGCTTAGATGAGAGTTATAAAGAGTAGTTAGTTTTAAAAGTGAAGAAGAAAAGTAAAAAAGAAGAGTAATTATTTTGTTTTTAAGTTTGTCTTAAGCTTAGATATGAGTTATAAAGAGTAGTTAGTTTTAAAAGTGAAGAAGAAAAGTAAGGTAGAAGAGTAATTATTTTGTTTTTAAGTTTGTCTTGAGCTTAGATATGAGTTAAAAAGAGTAGTAAGTTTTAAAAGTGAAGAAGAAAAGTAAGGTAGAAGAGTTATTATTTTTTTAAGTTTGTCTTGAGCATAGATATGAGTTATAAAGAGTATTTAGTTTTAAAAGTGAAGAAGAAAAGTAAAGAAGAAGAGTAATTATTTTGTTTTTAAGTTTGTCTTAAGCTTAGATGAGAGTTATAAAGAGTAGTTAGTTTTAAAAGTGAAGAAGAAAAGTAAAGAAGAAGAGTTATTATTTTTTTAAGTTTGTCTTGAACTTAGATGAGAGTTATAAAGAGTAGTAAGTTTTAAAAGTGAAGAAGAAAAGTAAGGTAGAAGAGTTATTATTTTTTTAAGTTTGTCTTGAAATTAGATATGAGTTATAAAGAGTAGTTAGTTTTAATAGTGAAGAAGAAAAGTAAGGTAGAAGAGTAATTATTTTGTTTTTAAGTTTGTCTTAAGCTTAGATGAGAGTTATAAAGAGTAGTTAGTTTTAAAAGTGAAGAAGAAAAGTAAAGAAGAAGAGTTATTATTTTTTTAAGTTTGTCTTGAACTTAGATGAGAGTTATAAAGAGTAGTAAGTTTTAAAAGTGAAGAAGAAAAGTAAGGTAGAAGAGTAATTATTTTGTTTTTAAGTTTGTCTTGAGCTTAGATATGAGTTAAAAAGAGTAGTAAGTTTTAAAAGTGAAGAAGAAAAGTAAGGTAGAAGAGTAATTATTTTGTTTTTAAGTTTGTCTTGAGCATAGATATGAGTTATAAAGAGTATTTAGTTTTAAAAGTGAAGAAGAAAAGTAAGGTAGAAGAGTAATTATTTTGTTTTTAAGTTTGTCTTGAGCTTAGATATGAGTTATAAAGAGTAGTAAGTTTTAAAAGTGAAGAAGAAAAGTAAGGTAGAAGAGTAATTATTTTGTTTTTAAGTTTGTCTTAAGCTTAGATGAGAGTTATAAAGAGTAGTTAGTTTTAAAAGTGAAGAAGAAAAGTAAAAAAGAAGAGTAATTATTTTGTTTTTAAGTTTGTCTTGAGCTTAGATATGAGTTATAAAGAGTAGTTAGTTTTAAAAGTGAAGAAGAAAAGTAAGGTAGAAGAGTAATTATTTTGTTTTTAAGTTTGTCTTGAGCTTAGATATGAGTTAAAAAGAGTAGTAAGTTTTGAAAGTGAAGAAGAAAAGTAAAAAAGAAGAGTTATTATTTTTTTAAGTTTGTCTTGAGCATAGATATGAGTTATAAAGAGTATTTAGTTTTAAAAGTGAAGAAGAAAAGTAAAGAAGAAGAGTAATTATTTTGTTTTTAAGTTTGTCTTAAGCTTAGATATGAGTAGTAAGTTTTAAAAGTGAAGAAGAAAAGTAAGGTAGAAGAGTAATTATTTTTTTAAGTTTGTCTTGAACTTAGATATGAGTTATAAAGAGTAGTAAGATTTAAAAGTGAAGAAGAAAAGTAAGGTAGAAGAGTTATTTTTGTTTTTAAGTTTGTCTTGAGCTTAGATATGAGTTATAAAGAGTAGTAAGATTTAAAAGTGAAGAAGAAAAGTAAGGTAGAAGAGTAATTTTTGTTTTTAAGTTTGTCTTGAGCTTAGATGAGAGTTATAAAGAGTAGTTAGTTTTAATAGTGAAGAAGAAAAGTAAGGTAGAAGAGTAATTATTTTGTTTTTAAGTTTGTCTTGAGCTTAGATATGAGTTATAAAGAGTAGTAAGTTTTAAAAGTGAAGAAGAAAAGTAAGGTAGAAGAGTTATTATTTTTTTAAGTTTGTCTTGAGCTTAGATATGAGTTATAAAGAGTATTTAGTTTTAAAAGTGAAGAAGAAAAGTAAAGAAGAAGAGTTATTATTTTTTTAAGTTTGTCTTGAGCTTAGATGAGAGTTAAAAAGAGTAGTAAGTTTTAAAAGTGAAGAAGAAAAGTAAAGAAGAAGAGTTATTATTTTTTTAAGTTTGTCTTGAGCATAGATATGAGTTATAAAGAGTATTTAGTTTTAAAAGTGAAGAAGAAAAGTAAGGTAGAAGAGTTATTATTTTTTTAAGTTTGTCTTAAGCTTAGATATGAGTTATAAAGAGTAGTAAGTTTTAAAAGTGAAGAAGAAAAGTAAGGTAGAAGAGTAATTATTTTGTTTTTAAGTTTGTCTTGAGCTTAGATATGAGTTATAAAGAGTAGTAAGTTTTAAAAGTGAAGAAGAAAAGTAAGGTAGAAGTGTAATTATTTTGTTTTTAAGTTTGTCTTGAGCTTAGATATGAGTTAAAAAGAGTAGTAAGTTTTAAAAGTGAAGAAGAAAAGTAAGGTAGAAGAGTAATTATTTTGTTTTTAAGTTTGTCTTGAGCTTAGATATGAGTTATAAAGAGTATTTAGTTTTAATAGTGAAGAAGAAAAGTAAGGTAGAAGAGTAATTATTTTGTTTTTAAGTTTGTCTTAAGCTTAGATATGAGTTATAAAGAGTATTAAGTTTTAAAAGTGAAGAAGAAAAGTAAAAAAGAAGAGTTATTATTTTTTTAAGTTTGTCTTGAGCTTAGATATGAGTTATAAAGAGTAGTAAGTTTTAAAAGTGAAGAAGAAAAGTAAGGTAGAAGAGTAATTATTTTGTTTTTAAGTTTGTCTTGAACTTAGATATGAGTTATAAAGAGTATTTAGTTTTAAAAGTGAAGAAGAAAAGTAAAAAAGAAGAGTTATTATTTTTTTAAGTTTGTCTTGAGCTTAGATATGAGTTATAAAGAGTAGTTAGTTTTAAAAGTGAAGAAGAAAAGCAAGGTAGAAGAGTAATTATTTTGTTTTTAAGTTTGTCTTAAGCTTAGATGAGAGTTATTAAGAGTATTTAGTTTTAAAAGTGAAGAAGAAAAGTAAGGTAGAAGAGTAATTATTTTGTTTTTAAGTTTGTCTTAAGCTTAGATGAGAGTTATAAAGAGTATTTAGTTTTAAAAGTGAAGAAGAAAAGTAAGGTAGAAGAGTTATTATTTTTTTAAGTTTGTCTTGAGCTTAGATATGAGTTATAAAGAGTAGTAAGTTTTAAAAGTGAAGAAGAAAAGTAAAAAAGAAGAGTTATTATTTTGTTTTTAAGTTTGTCTTGAACTTAGATATGAGTTATAAAGAGTAGTTAGTTTTAAAAGTGAAGAAGAAAAGTAAGGTAGAAGAGTAATTTTTGTTTTTAAGTTTGTCTTGAGCTTAGATATGAGTTAAAAAGAGTATTTAGTTTTAAAAGTGAAGAAGAAAAGTAAGGTAGAAGAGTAATTATTTTGTTTTTAAGTTTGTCTTGAGCTTAGATATGAGTTAAAAAGAGTAGTAAGTTTTAAAAGTGAAGAAGAAAAGTAAAAAAGAAGAGTTATTATTTTTTTAAGTTTGTCTTGAGCTTAGATATGAGTTATAAAGAGTATTTAGTTTTAAAAGTGAAGAAGAAAAGTAAGGTAGAAGAGTAATTATTTTGTTTTTAAGTTTGTCTTAAGCTTAGATATGAGTAGTAAGTTTTAAAAGTGAAGAAGAAAAGTAAGGTAGAAGAGTTATTATTTTTTTAAGTTTGTCTTAAGCTTAGATATGAGTTATAAAGAGTAGTAAGTTTTAAAAGTGAAGAAGAAAAGTAAGGTAGAAGAGTAATTATTTTGTTTTTAAGTTTGTCTTGAGCTTAGATATGAGTTATAAAGAGTAGTAAGTTTTAAAAGTGAAGAAGAAAAGTAAGGTAGAAGTGTAATTATTTTGTTTTTAAGTTTGTCTTGAGCTTAGATATGAGTTAAAAAGAGTAGTAAGTTTTAAAAGTGAAGAAGAAAAGTAAGGTAGAAGAGTAATTATTTTGTTTTTAAGTTTGTCTTGAACTTAGATATGAGTTATAAAGAGTATTTAGTTTTAAAAGTGAAGAAGAAAAGTAAAAAAGAAGAGTTATTATTTTTTTAAGTTTGTCTTGAGCTTAGATATGAGTTATAAAGAGTATTTAGTTTTAAAAGTGAAGAAGAAAAGCAAGGTAGAAGAGTAATTATTTTGTTTTTAAGTTTGTCTTAAGCTTAGATGAGAGTTATTAAGAGTATTTAGTTTTAAAAGTGAAGAAGAAAAGTAAGGTAGAAGAGTAATTATTTTGTTTTTAAGTTTGTCTTAAGCTTAGATGAGAGTTATAAAGAGTATTTAGTTTTAAAAGTGAAGAAGAAAAGTAAGGTAGAAGAGTTATTATTTTTTTAAGTTTGTCTTGAGCTTAGATATGAGTTATAAAGAGTAGTAAGTTTTAAAAGTGAAGAAGAAAAGTAAAAAAGAAGAGTTATTATTTTGTTTTTAAGTTTGTCTTGAACTTAGATATGAGTTATAAAGAGTAGTTAGTTTTAAAAGTGAAGAAGAAAAGTAAGGTAGAAGAGTAATTTTTGTTTTTAAGTTTGTCTTGAGCTTAGATATGAGTTAAAAAGAGTATTTAGTTTTAAAAGTGAAGAAGAAAAGTAAGGTAGAAGAGTAATTATTTTGTTTTTAAGTTTGTCTTGAGCTTAGATATGAGTTAAAAAGAGTAGTAAGTTTTAAAAGTGAAGAAGAAAAGTAAAAAAGAAGAGTTATTATTTTTTTAAGTTTGTCTTGAACTTAGATATGAGTTAAAAAGAGTATTTAGTTTTAAAAGTGAAGAAGAAAAGTAAGGTAGAAGAGTAATTATTTTGTTTTTAAGTTTGTCTTAAGCTTAGATATGAGTAGTAAGTTTTAAAAGTGAAGAAGAAAAGTAAGGTAGAAGAGTTATTATTTTTTTAAGTTTGTCTTAAGCTTAGATATGAGTTATAAAGAGTAGTAAGTTTTAAAAGTGAAGAAGAAAAGTAAGGTAGAAGAGTAATTATTTTGTTTTTAAGTTTGTCTTGAGCTTAGATATGAGTTATAAAGAGTAGTAAGTTTTAAAAGTGAAGAAGAAAAGTAAGGTAGAAGTGTAATTATTTTGTTTTTAAGTTTGTCTTGAGCTTAGATATGAGTTAAAAAGAGTAGTAAGTTTTAAAAGTGAAGAAGAAAAGTAAGGTAGAAGAGTAATTATTTTTTTAAGTTTGTCTTGAACTTAGATATGAGTTATAAAGAGTAGTAAGTTTTAAAAGTGAAGAAGAAACGTAAAGAAGAAGAGTAATTTTAGTTTTTAAGTTTGTCTTGAGCTTAGATATGAGTTATAAAGAGTAGTTAGTTTTAAAAGTGAAGAAGAAAAGTAAGGTAGAAGAGTTATTTTTGTTTTTAAGTTTGTCTTGAGCTTAGATATGAGTTATAAAGAGTAGTAAGATTTAAAAGTGAAGAAGAAAAGTAAGGTAGAAGAGTAATTATTTTGTTTTTAAGTTTGTCTTGAGCTTAGATATGAGTTAAAAAGAGTAGTAAGTTTTAAAAGTGAAGAAGAAAAGTAAGGTAGAAGAGTAATTATTTTTTTAAGTTTGTCTTGAACTTAGATATGAGTTATAAAGAGTAGTAAGATTTAAAAGTGAAGAAGAAAAGTAAGGTAGAAGAGTTATTTTTGTTTTTAAGTTTGTCTTGAGCTTAGATATGAGTTATAAAGAGTAGTAAGATTTAAAAGTGAAGAAGAAAAGTAAGGTAGAAGAGTAATTTTTGTTTTTAAGTTTGTCTTGAGCTTAGATGAGAGTTATAAAGAGTAGTTAGTTTTAATAGTGAAGAAGAAAAGTAAGGTAGAAGAGTAATTATTTTGTTTTTAAGTTTGTCTTGAGCTTAGATATGAGTTATAAAGAGTAGTAAGTTTTAAAAGTGAAGAAGAAAAGTAAAAAAGAAGAGTAATTATTTTGTTTTTTAGTTTGTCTTGAGCTTAGATATGAGTTATAAAGAGTAGTAAGTTTTAAAAGTGAAGAAGAAAAGTAAGGTAGAAGAGTAATTATTTTGTTTTTAAGTTTGTCTTGAGCTTAGATATGAGTTATAAAGAGTAGTTAGTTTTAAAAGTGAAGAAGAAAAGTAAGGTAGAAGAGTAATTATTTTGTTTTTAAGTTTGTCTTAAGCTTAGATATGAGTTATAAAGAGTATTTAGTTTTAAAAGTGAAGAAGAAAAGTAAGGTAGAAGAGTAATTATTTTTTTTTTAAGTTTGTCTTGAGCTTAGATATGAGTTATAAAGAGTAGTTAGTTTTAAAAGTGAAGAAGAAAAGTAAGGTAGAAGAGTAATTATTTTGTTTTTAAGTTTGTCTTGAGCTTAGATATGAGTTATAAAGAGTAGTTAGTTTTAAAAGTGAAGAAGAAAAGTAAGGTAGAAGAGTAATTATTTTGTTTTTAAGTTTGTCTTGAGCTTAGATATGAGTTATAAAGAGTAGTTAGTTTTAAAAGTGAAGAAGAAAAGTAAAAAAGAAGAGTAATTATTTTGTTTTTAAGTTTGTCTTAAGCTTAGATGAGAGTTATAAAGAGTAGTTAGTTTTAAAAGTGAAGAAGAAAAGTAAAAAAGAAGAGTAATTATTTTGTTTTTAAGTTTGTCTTAAGCTTAGATATGAGTTATAAAGAGTAGTTAGTTTTAAAAGTGAAGAAGAAAAGTAAGGTAGAAGAGTAATTATTTTGTTTTTAAGTTTGTCTTGAGCTTAGATATGAGTTAAAAAGAGTAGTAAGTTTTAAAAGTGAAGAAGAAAAGTAAAAAAGAAGAGTTATTATTTTTTTAAGTTTGTCTTGAGCATAGATATGAGTTATAAAGAGTATTTAGTTTTAAAAGTGAAGAAGAAAAGTAAGGTAGAAGAGTAATTATTTTGTTTTTAAGTTTGTCTTGAACTTAGATATGAGTTATAAAGAGTAGTTAGTTTTAAAAGTGAAGAAGAAAAGTAAGGTAGAAGAGTAATTATTTTGTTTTTAAGTTTGTCTTGAGCTTAGATATGAGTTAAAAAGAGTAGTAAGTTTTAAAAGTGAAGAAGAAAAGTAAAAAAGAAGTGTAATTATTTTGTTTTTAAGTTTGTCTTGAGCTTAGATATGAGTTATAAAGAGTAGTTAGTTTTAAAAGTGAAGAAGAAAAGTAAGGTAGAAGAGTAATTATTTTGTTTTTAAGTTTGTCTTGAGCTTAGATATGAGTTAAAAAGAGTAGTTAGTTTTAAAAGTGAAGAAGAAAAGTAAGGTAGAAGAGTAATTATTTTGTTTTTAAGTTTGTCTTAAGCTTAGATGAGAGTTATAAAGAGTAGTTAGTTTTAAAAGTGAAGAAGAAAAGTAAGGTAGAAGAGTAATTATTTTGTTTTTAAGTTTGTCTTGAGCTTAGATATGAGTTATAAAGAGTAGTAAGTTTTAAAAGTGAAGAAGAAAAGTAAGGTAGAAGAGTAATTATTTTGTTTTTAAGTTTGTCTTGAGCTTAGATATGAGTTAAAAAGAGTAGTAAGTTTTAAAAGTGAAGAAGAAAAGTAAAGAAGAAGAGTAATTTTAGTTTTTAAGTTTGTCTTGAGCTTAGATATGAGTTATAAAGAGTATTTAGTTTTAAAAGTGAAGAAGAAAAGTAAGGTAGAAGAGTAATTTTTGTTTTTAAGTTTGTCTTGAGCTTAGATGAGAGTTATAAAGAGTAGTTAGTTTTAATAGTGAAGAAGAAAAGTAAGGTAGAAGAGTAATTATTTTGTTTTTAAGTTTGTCTTGAGCTTAGATGAGAGTTATAAAGAGTAGTTAGTTTTAAAAGTGAAGAAGAAAAGTAAAAAAGAAGAGTAATTATTTTGTTTTTAAGTTTGTCTTAAGCTTAGATATGAGTTATAAAGAGTAGTAAGTTTTAAAAGTGAAGAAGAAAAGTAAGGTAGAAGTGTAATTATTTTGTTTTTAAGTTTGTCTTGAGCTTAGATATGAGTTAAAAAGAGTAGTAAGTTTTAAAAGTGAAGAAGAAAAGTAAAAAAGAAGAGTTATTATTTTTTTAAGTTTGTCTTGAGCTTAGATATGAGTTAAAAAGAGTAGTAAGTTTTAAAAGTGAAGAAGAAAAGTAAAAAAGAAGTGTAATTATTTTGTTTTTAAGTTTGTCTTGAGCTTAGATATGAGTTATAAAGAGTAGTTAGTTTTAATAGTGAAGAAGAAAAGTAAGGTAGAAGAGTAATTATTTTGTTTTTAAGTTTGTCTTGAGCTTAGATATGAGTTATAAAGAGTAGTTAGTTTTAAAAGTGAAGAAGAAAAGTAAAAAAGAAGAGTTATTATTTTTTTAAGTTTGTCTTGAGCATAGATATGAGTTATAAAGAGTAGTTAGTTTTAAAAGTGAAGAAGAAAAGTAAGGTAGAAGAGTAATTATTTTGTTTTTAAGTTTGTCTTAAGCTTAGATATGAGTTATAAAGAGTAGTTAGTTTTAAAAGTGAAGAAGAAAAGTAAGGTAGAAGAGTAATTATTTTGTTTTTAAGTTTGTCTTGAGCTTAGATATGAGTTAAAAAGAGTAGTAAGTTTTAAAAGTGAAGAAGAAAAGTAAAAAAGAAGAGTTATTATTTTTTTAAGTTTGTCTTGAGCTTAGATATGAGTTAAAAAGAGTAGTAAGTTTTAAAAGTGAAGAAGAAAAGTAAAAAAGAAGTGTAATTATTTTGTTTTTAAGTTTGTCTTGAGCTTAGATATGAGTTATAAAGAGTAGTTAGTTTTAAAAGTGAAGAAGAAAAGTAAGGTAGAAGAGTAATTATTTTGTTTTTAAGTTTGTCTTGAGCTTAGATATGAGTTATAAAGAGTAGTTAGTTTTAAAAGTGAAGAAGAAAAGTAAAAAAGAAGAGTTATTATTTTTTTAAGTTTGTCTTGAGCATAGATATGAGTTATAAAGAGTAGTTAGTTTTAAAAGTGAAGAAGAAAAGTAAGGTAGAAGAGTAATTATTTTGTTTTTAAGTTTGTCTTAAGCTTAGATATGAGTTATAAAGAGTAGTTAGTTTTAAAAGTGAAGAAGAAAAGTAAGGTAGAAGAGTAATTATTTTGTTTTTAAGTTTGTCTTGAGCTTAGATGAGAGTTATAAAGAGTAGTAAGTTTTAAAAGTGAAGAAGAAAAGTAAAAAAGAAGAGTTATTATTTTTTTAAGTTTGTCTTGAGCATAGATATGAGTTATAAAGAGTAGTTAGTTTTAAAAGTGAAGAAGAAAAGTAAAGAAGAAG
The DNA here is from genome assembly GCA_946699065.1 of Loxodes magnus. NCBI lineage: Eukaryota > Ciliophora > Karyorelictea > Loxodida > Loxodidae > Loxodes > Loxodes magnus. The sequence goes on from CAMPDV010003639.1 coordinate 32,680, forward strand.
AGTTATTATTTTTTTAAGTTTGTCTTAAGCTTAGATATGAGTTATAAAGAGTAGTTAGTTTTAAAAGTGAAGAAGAAAAGTAAGGTAGAAGAGTAATTATTTTGTTTTTAAGTTTGTCTTAAGCTTAGATGAGAGTTATAAAGAGTAGTAAGTTTTAAAAGTGAAGAAGAAAAGTAAGGTAGAAGAGTAATTATTTTGTTTTTAAGTTTGTCTTGAGCTTAGATATGAGTTAAAAAGAGTAGTAAGTTTTAAAAGTGAAGAAGAAAAGTAAGGTAGAAGAGTAATTATTTTGTTTTTAAGTTTGTCTTGAGCTTAGATATGAGTTATAAAGAGTATTTAGTTTTAAAAGTGAAGAAGAAAAGTAAGGTAGAAGAGTAATTATTTTGTTAAGTTTGTCTTGAAATTAGATATGAGTTATAAAGAGTAGTTAGTTTTAATAGTGAAGAAGAAAAGTAAGGTAGAAGAGTAATTATTTTGTTTTTAAGTTTGTCTTAAGCTTAGATGAGAGTTATAAAGAGTAGTTAGTTTTAAAAGTGAAGAAGAAAAGTAAAGTAGAAGAGTAATTATTTTGTTTTTAAGTTTGTCTTAAGCTTAGATGAGAGTTATAAAGAGTAGTTAGTTTTAAAAGTGAAGAAGAAAAGTAAGGTAGAAGAGTTATTATTTTTTTAAGTTTGTCTTGAACTTAGATATGAGTTATAAAGAGTAGTAAGTTTTAAAAGTGAAGAAGAAAAGTAAGGTAGAAGAGTAATTATTTTGTTTTTAAGTTTGTCTTGAGCTTAGATATGAGTTATAAAGAGTATTTAGTTTTAAAAGTGAAGAAGAAAAGTAAGGTAGAAGAGTTATTTTTGTTTTTAAGTTTGTCTTGAGCTTAGATATGAGTTAAAAAGAGTAGTAAGTTTTAAAAGTGAAGAAGAAAAGTAAAAAAGAAGAGTTATTATTTTTTTAAGTTTGTCTTGAACTTAGATATGAGTTATAAAGAGTAGTTAGTTTTAATAGTGAAGAAGAAAAGTAAGGTAGAAGAGTAATTATTTTGTTTTTAAGTTTGTCTTGAGCTTAGATATGAGTTATAAAGAGTATTTAGTTTTAAAAGTGAAGAAGAAAAGTAAAAAAGAAGAGTTATTATTTTGTTTTTAAGTTTGTCTTGAGCTTAGATATGAGTTATAAAGAGTAGTTAGTTTTAAAAGTGAAGAAGAAAAGTAAAAAAGAAGAGTAATTATTTTGTTTTTAAGTTTGTCTTAAGCTTAGATATGAGTTATAAAGAGTAGTTAGTTTTAAAAGTGAAGAAGAAAAGTAAGGTAGAAGAGTAATTATTTTGTTAAGTTTGTCTTGAAATTAGATATGAGTTATAAAGAGTAGTTAGTTTTAATAGTGAAGAAGAAAAGTAAGGTAGAAGAGTAATTATTTTGTTTTTAAGTTTGTCTTAAGCTTAGATGAGAGTTATAAAGAGTAGTTAGTTTTAAAAGTGAAGAAGAAAAGTAAAGAAGAAGAGTTATTATTTTTTTAAGTTTGTCTTGAACTTAGATGAGAGTTATAAAGAGTAGTAAGTTTTAAAAGTGAAGAAGAAAAGTAAGGTAGAAGAGTTATTATTTTTTTAAGTTTGTCTTGAGCTTAGATATGAGTTAAAAAGAGTAGTAAGTTTTAAAAGTGAAGAAGAAAAGTAAAGAAGAAGAGTAATTATTTTTTTAAGTTTGTCTTGAGCTTAGATATGAGTTATAAAGAGTAGTTAGTTTTAAAAGTGAAGAAGAAAAGTAAGGTAGAAGAGTAATTTTTGTTTTTAAGTTTGTCTTGAGCTTAGATGAGAGTTATAAAGAGTAGTTAGTTTTAAAAGTGAAGAAGAAAAGTAAGGTAGAAGAGTAATTATTTTGTTTTTAAGTTTGTCTTGAGCTTAGATATGAGTTAAAAAGAGTAGTAAGTTTTAAAAGTGAAGAAGAAAAGTAAGGTAGAAGAGTAATTATTTTTTTAAGTTTGTCTTGAACTTAGATATGAGTTATAAAGAGTAGTAAGTTTTAAAAGTGAAGAAGAAAAGTAAGGTAGAAGAGTAATTATTTTGTTTTTAAGTTTGTCTTAAGCTTAGATATGAGTTATAAAGAGTAGTTAGTTTTAAAAGTGAAGAAGAAAAGTAAGGTAGAAGAGTAATTATTTTGTTTTTAAGTTTGTCTTGAGCTTAGATATGAGTTAAAAAGAGTAGTAAGTTTTAAAAGTGAAGAAGAAAAGTAAAAAAGAAGAGTTATTATTTTTTTAAGTTTGTCTTGAGCTTAGATATGAGTTAAAAAGAGTAGTAAGTTTTAAAAGTGAAGAAGAAAAGTAAAAAAGAAGTGTAATTATTTTGTTTTTAAGTTTGTCTTGAGCTTAGATATGAGTTATAAAGAGTAGTTAGTTTTAAAAGTGAAGAAGAAAAGTAAGGTAGAAGAGTAATTATTTTGTTTTTAAGTTTGTCTTGAGCTTAGATATGAGTTATAAAGAGTAGTTAGTTTTAAAAGTGAAGAAGAAAAGTAAAAAAGAAGAGTTATTATTTTTTTAAGTTTGTCTTGAGCATAGATATGAGTTATAAAGAGTAGTTAGTTTTAAAAGTGAAGAAGAAAAGTAAGGTAGAAGAGTAATTATTTTGTTTTTAAGTTTGTCTTAAGCTTAGATATGAGTTATAAAGAGTAGTTAGTTTTAAAAGTGAAGAAGAAAAGTAAGGTAGAAGAGTAATTATTTTGTTTTTAAGTTTGTCTTGAGCTTAGATGAGAGTTATAAAGAGTAGTAAGTTTTAAAAGTGAAGAAGAAAAGTAAAAAAGAAGAGTTATTATTTTTTTAAGTTTGTCTTGAGCATAGATATGAGTTATAAAGAGTAGTTAGTTTTAAAAGTGAAGAAGAAAAGTAAAGAAGAAGAGTTATTATTTTTTTAAGTTTGTCTTAAGCTTAGATATGAGTTATAAAGAGTAGTTAGTTTTAAAAGTGAAGAAGAAAAGTAAGGTAGAAGAGTAATTATTTTGTTTTTAAGTTTGTCTTAAGCTTAGATGAGAGTTATAAAGAGTAGTAAGTTTTAAAAGTGAAGAAGAAAAGTAAGGTAGAAGAGTAATTATTTTGTTTTTAAGTTTGTCTTGAGCTTAGATATGAGTTAAAAAGAGTAGTAAGTTTTAAAAGTGAAGAAGAAAAGTAAGGTAGAAGAGTAATTATTTTGTTTTTAAGTTTGTCTTGAGCTTAGATATGAGTTATAAAGAGTATTTAGTTTTAAAAGTGAAGAAGAAAAGTAAGGTAGAAGAGTAATTATTTTGTTAAGTTTGTCTTGAAATTAGATATGAGTTATAAAGAGTAGTTAGTTTTAATAGTGAAGAAGAAAAGTAAGGTAGAAGAGTAATTATTTTGTTTTTAAGTTTGTCTTAAGCTTAGATGAGAGTTATAAAGAGTAGTTAGTTTTAAAAGTGAAGAAGAAAAGTAAAGTAGAAGAGTAATTATTTTGTTTTTAAGTTTGTCTTAAGCTTAGATGAGAGTTATAAAGAGTAGTTAGTTTTAAAAGTGAAGAAGAAAAGTAAGGTAGAAGAGTTATTATTTTTTTAAGTTTGTCTTGAACTTAGATATGAGTTATAAAGAGTAGTAAGTTTTAAAAGTGAAGAAGAAAAGTAAGGTAGAAGAGTAATTATTTTGTTTTTAAGTTTGTCTTGAGCTTAGATATGAGTTATAAAGAGTATTTAGTTTTAAAAGTGAAGAAGAAAAGTAAGGTAGAAGAGTTATTTTTGTTTTTAAGTTTGTCTTGAGCTTAGATATGAGTTAAAAAGAGTAGTAAGTTTTAAAAGTGAAGAAGAAAAGTAAAAAAGAAGAGTTATTATTTTTTTAAGTTTGTCTTGAACTTAGATATGAGTTATAAAGAGTAGTTAGTTTTAATAGTGAAGAAGAAAAGTAAGGTAGAAGAGTAATTATTTTGTTTTTAAGTTTGTCTTGAGCTTAGATATGAGTTATAAAGAGTATTTAGTTTTAAAAGTGAAGAAGAAAAGTAAAAAAGAAGAGTTATTATTTTGTTTTTAAGTTTGTCTTGAGCTTAGATATGAGTTATAAAGAGTAGTTAGTTTTAAAAGTGAAGAAGAAAAGTAAAAAAGAAGAGTAATTATTTTGTTTTTAAGTTTGTCTTAAGCTTAGATATGAGTTATAAAGAGTAGTTAGTTTTAAAAGTGAAGAAGAAAAGTAAGGTAGAAGAGTAATTATTTTGTTAAGTTTGTCTTGAAATTAGATATGAGTTATAAAGAGTAGTTAGTTTTAATAGTGAAGAAGAAAAGTAAGGTAGAAGAGTAATTATTTTGTTTTTAAGTTTGTCTTAAGCTTAGATGAGAGTTATAAAGAGTAGTTAGTTTTAAAAGTGAAGAAGAAAAGTAAGGTAGAAGAGTAATTATTTTTTTAAGTTTGTCGTGAACTTAGATATGAGTTATAAAGAGTAGTAAGTTTTAAAAGTGAAGAAGAAAAGTAAGGTAGAAGAGTTATTATTTTTTTAAGTTTGTCTTGAGCTTAGATATGAGTTAAAAAGAGTAGTAAGTTTTAAAAGTGAAGAAGAAAAGTAAAGAAGAAGAGTAATTATTTTTTTAAGTTTGTCTTGAGCTTAGATATGAGTTATAAAGAGTAGTTAGTTTTAAAAGTGAAGAAGAAAAGTAAGGTAGAAGAGTAATTTTTGTTTTTAAGTTTGTCTTGAGCTTAGATGAGAGTTATAAAGAGTAGTTAGTTTTAAAAGTGAAGAAGAAAAGTAAGGTAGAAGAGTAATTATTTTGTTTTTAAGTTTGTCTTGAGCTTAGATATGAGTTAAAAAGAGTAGTAAGTTTTAAAAGTGAAGAAGAAAAGTAAGGTAGAAGAGTAATTATTTTTTTAAGTTTGTCTTGAACTTAGATATGAGTTATAAAGAGTAGTAAGTTTTAAAAGTGAAGAAGAAAAGTAAGGTAGAAGAGTAATTATTTTGTTTTTAAGTTTGTCTTGAGCTTAGATATGAGTTATAAAGAGTATTTAGTTTTAAAAGTGAAGAAGAAAAGTAAGGTAGAAGAGTTATTTTTGTTTTTAAGTTTGTCTTGAGCTTAGATATGAGTTATAAAGAGTAGTAAGTTTTAAAAGTGAAGAAGAAAAGTAAGGTAGAAGAGTAATTATTTTGTTTTTAAGTTTGTCTTGAGCTTAGATATGAGTTAAAAAGAGTAGTAAGTTTTAAAAGTGAAGAAGAAAAGTAAGGTAGAAGAGTAATTATTTTTTTAAGTTTGTCTTGAACTTAGATATGAGTTATAAAGAGTAGTAAGTTTTAAAGGTGAAGAAGAAAAGTAAGGTAGAAGAGTAATTATTTTGTTTTTAAGTTTGTCTTGAGCTTAGATATGAGTTATAAAGAGTATTTAGTTTTAAAAGTGAAGAAGAAAAGTAAGGTAGAAGAGTTATTTTTGTTTTTAAGTTTGTCTTAAGCTTAGATATGAGTTAAAAAGAGTAGTAAGTTTTAAAAGTGAAGAAGAAAAGTAAAAAAGAAGAGTTATTATTTTTTTAAGTTTGTCTTGAGCTTAGATATGAGTTAAAAAGAGTAGTAAGTTTTAAAAGTGAAGAAGAAAAGTAAAAAAGAAGTGTAATTATTTTGTTTTTAAGTTTGTCTTGAGCTTAGATGAGAGTTATAAAGAGTAGTTAGTTTTAATAGTGAAGAAGAAAAGTAAGGTAGAAGAGTAATTTTTGTTTTTAAGTTTGTCTTGAGCTTAGATGAGAGTTATAAAGAGTAGTTAGTTTTAAAAGTGAAGAAGAAAAGTAAGGTAGAAGAGTTATTTTTGTTTTTAAGTTTGTCTTGAGCTTAGATGAGAGTTATAAAGAGTAGTTAGTTTTAAAAGTGAAGAAGAAAAGTAAGGTAGAAGAGTAATTATTTTGTTTTTAAGTTTGTCTTGAGCTTAGATATGAGTTATAAAGAGTAGTAAGTTTTAAAAGTGAAGAAGAAAAGTAAAAAAGAAGTGTAATTATTTTGTTTTTAAGTTTGTCTTGAGCTTAGATGAGAGTTATAAAGAGTAGTTAGTTTTAATAGTGAAGAAGAAAAGTAAGGTAGAAGAGTAATTTTTGTTTTTAAGTTTGTCTTGAGCTTAGATGAGAGTTATAAAGAGTAGTTAGTTTTAAAAGTGAAGAAGAAAAGTAAGGTAGAAGAGTAATTATTTTGTTTTTAAGTTTGTCTTAAGCTTAGATATGAGTTAAAAAGAGTAGTAAGTTTTAAAAGTGAAGAAGAAAAGTAAAAAAGAAGTGTAATTATTTTGTTTTTAAGTTTGTCTTGAGCTTAGATATGAGTTAAAAAGAGTAGTAAGTTTTAAAAGTGAAGAAGAAAAGTAAAAAAGAAGTGTAATTATTTTGTTTTTAAGTTTGTCTTGAGCTTAGATGAGAGTTATAAAGAGTAGTTAGTTTTAATAGTGAAGAAGAAAAGTAAGGTAGAAGAGTAATTTTTGTTTTTAAGTTTGTCTTGAGCTTAGATGAGAGTTATAAAGAGTAGTTAGTTTTAAAAGTGAAGAAGAAAAGTAAGGTAGAAGAGTAATTATTTTGTTTTTAAGTTTGTCTTGAGCTTAGATATGAGTTATAAAGAGTATTTAGTTTTAAAAGTGAAGAAGAAAAGTAAGGTAGAAGAGTTATTTTTGTTTTTAAGTTTGTCTTGAGCTTAGATATGAGTTATAAAGAGTAGTAAGTTTTAAAAGTGAAGAAGAAAAGTAAGGTAGAAGAGTAATTATTTTGTTTTTAAGTTTGTCTTGAGCTTAGATATGAGTTAAAAAGAGTAGTAAGTTTTAAAAGTGAAGAAGAAAAGTAAGGTAGAAGAGTAATTATTTTTTTAAGTTTGTCTTGAACTTAGATATGAGTTATAAAGAGTAGTAAGTTTTAAAGGTGAAGAAGAAAAGTAAGGTAGAAGAGTAATTATTTTGTTTTTAAGTTTGTCTTGAGCTTAGATATGAGTTATAAAGAGTATTTAGTTTTAAAAGTGAAGAAGAAAAGTAAGGTAGAAGAGTTATTTTTGTTTTTAAGTTTGTCTTAAGCTTAGATATGAGTTAAAAAG
>CAMPDV010003640.1:0-40616 GCA_946699065.1 Loxodes magnus
ACTTTACTTCTTCACTTTTCTATAGGCTAACTTTCATCTACAAGCATATCTGGACAAACCGAATACAGATTCGTAATTATTATATTATTTCTAACATTTTGGATATTCTAACTTATATTTTAGTGCTTGCTAAGAAAACTTATCATTAGATATTCTTTTCTTACTTTACTTCTTCACTTTTCTATAGGCTAACTTTCATCTACAAGCATATCTGGACAAACCGAATACAGATTCGTAATTATTATATTATTACTAACATTTTGGATATTCTAACTCATATTTTAGTGCTTGCTACGAAAACTTATCATTAGATATTCTTTTCTTACTTTACTTCTTCACTTTTCTATAGGCTAACTTTCATCTACAAGCATATCTGGACAAACCGAATACAGATTCGTAATTATTATATTATTTCTAACATTTTGGATATTCTAACTTATATTTTAGTGCTTGCTAAGAAAACTTATCATTAGATATTCTTTTCTTACTTTACTTCTTCACTTTTCAATAGGCTAACTTTCATCTACAAGCATATCTTGACAAACCGAATACAGATTCGTAATTATTTAATTATTACTAACATTTTGAATATTCTAACTTATATTTTAGTGCTTGCTACGCAAACTTATCATTAGATATTCTTTTCTTACTTTACTTCTTCACTTTTCTATAGGCTAACTTTCATCTACAAGCATATCTGGACAAACCGAATACAGATTCGTAATTATTATATTATTTCTAACATTTTGGATATTCTAACTTATATTTTAGTGCTTGCTACGCAAACTTATCATTAGATATTCTTTTCTTACTTTACTTCTTCACTTTTCTATAGGCTAACTTTCATCTACAAGCATATCTGGACAAACCGAATACAGATTCGTAATTATTATATTATTTCTAACATTTTGGATATTCTAACTTATATTTTAGTGCTTGCTACGCAAACTTATCATTAGATATTCTTTTCTTACTTTACTTCTTCACTTTTCTATAGGCTAACTTTCATCTACAAGCATATCTGGACAAACCGAATACAGATTCGTAATTATTATATTATTTCTAACATTTTGGATATTCTAACTTATATTTTAGTGCTTGCTAAGAAAACTTATCATTAGATATTCTTTTCTTACTTTACTTCTTCACTTTTCTATAGGCTAACTTTCATCTACAAACATATCTTGACGAACCGAATACAGATTCGTAATTATTATATTATTACTAACATTTTGGATATTCTAACTCATATTTTAGTGCTTGCTACGAAAACTTATCATTAGATATTCTTTTCTTACTTTACTTCTTCACTTTTCTATAGGCTAACTTTCATCTACAAGCATATCTGGACAAACCGAATACAGATTCGTAATTATTATATTATTTCTAACATTTTGGATATTCTAACTTATATTTTAGTGCTTGCTACGCAAACTTATCATTAGATATTCTTTTCTTACTTTACTTCTTCACTTTTCAATAGGCTAACTTTCATCTACAAGCATATCTTGACAAACCGAATACAGATTCGTAATTATTTAATTATTACTAACATTTTGAATATTCTAACTTATATTTTAGTGCTTGCTACGAAAACTTATCATTAATATTCTTTTCTTACTTTACTTCTTCACTTTTCTATAGGCTAACTTTCATCTACAAACATATCTTGACGAACCGAATACAGATTCGTAATTATTATATTATTACTAACATTTTGGATATTCTAACTCATATTTTAGTGCTTGCTACGAAAACTTATCATTAGATATTCTTTTCTTACTTTACTTCTTCACTTTTCAAAATACTTATTACTTCTCAAAGCATACTCCTTAAAACTCAAATTCTATCTTCTTTTCTTACTTTACTTTTTTATTTTTCAAAATAACAACTTTCATTTTAAAGCATACTCCTTAAAACTCAATTTCTATCTTCTTTTCTTACTTTACTTCTTCACTTTTCTATAGGCTAACTTTCATCTACAAACATATCTTGGACGAACCGAATACAGATTCGTAATTATTATATTATTACTAACATTTTGGATATTCTAACTCATATTTTAGTGCTTGCTACGAAAACTTATCATTAGATATTCTTTTCTTACTTTACTTCTTCACTTTTCAAAATACTTATTACTTCTCAAAGCATACTCCTTAAAACTCAAATTCTATCTTCTTTTCTTACTTTACTTTTTTATTTTTCAAAATAACAACTTTCATTTTAAAGCATACTCCTTAAAACTCAATTTCTATCTTCTTTTCTTACTTTACTTCTTCACTTTTCTATAGGCTAACTTTCATCTACAAACATATCTTGACGAACCGAATACAGATTCGTAATTATTATATTATTACTAACATTTTGGATATTCTAACTCATATTTTAGTGCTTGCTACGAAAACTTATCATTAGATATTCTTTTCTTACTTTACTTCTTCACTTTTCAAAATACTTATTACTTCTCAAAGCATACTCCTTAAAACTCAAATTCTATCTTCTTTTCTTACTTTACTTTTTTATTTTTCAAAATAACAACTTTCATTTTAAAGCATACTCCTTAAAACTCAATTTCTATCTTCTTTTCTTACTTTACTTCTTCACTTTTCTATAGGCTAACTTTCATCTACAAACATATCTTGACGAACCGAATACAGATTCGTAATTATTATATTATTACTAACATTTTGGATATTCTAACTCATATTTTAGTGCTTGCTACGAAAACTTATCATTAGATATTCTTTTCTTACTTTACTTCTTCACTTTTCAAAATACTTATTACTTCTCAAAGCATACTCCTTAAAACTCAAATTCTATCTTCTTTTCTTACTTTACTTTTTTATTTTTCAAAATAACAACTTTCATTTTAAAGCATACTCCTTAAAACTCAATTTCTATCTTCTTTTCTTACTTTACTTCTTCACTTTTCTATAGGCTAACTTTCATCTACAAACATATCTTGACGAACCGAATACAGATTCGTAATTATTATATTATTACTAACATTTTGGATATTCTAACTCATATTTTAGTGCTTGCTACGAAAACTTATCATTAGATATTCTTTTCTTACTTTACTTCTTCACTTTTCAAAATACTTATTACTTCTCAAAGCATACTCCTTAAAACTCAAATTCTATCTTCTTTTCTTACTTTACTTTTTTATTTTTCAAAATAACAACTTTCATTTTAAAGCATACTCCTTAAAACTCAATTTCTATCTTCTTTTCTTACTTTACTTCTTCACTTTTCTATAGGCTAACTTTCATCTACAAACATATCTTGACGAACCGAATACAGATTCGTAATTATTATATTATTACTAACATTTTGGATATTCTAACTCATATTTTAGTGCTTGCTACGAAAACTTATCATTAGATATTCTTTTCTTACTTTACTTCTTCACTTTTCAAAATACTTATTACTTCTCAAAGCATACTCCTTAAAACTCAAATTCTATCTTCTTTTCTTACTTTACTTTTTTATTTTTCAAAAATAACAACTTTCATTTTAAAGCATACTCCTTAAAAACTCAATTTCTATCTTCTTTTCTTACTTTACTTCTTCACTTTTCTATAGGCTAACTTTCATCTACAAACATATCTTGACGAACCGAATACAGATTCGTAATTATTATATTATTACTAACATTTTGGATATTCTAACTCATATTTTAGTGCTTGCTACGAAAACTTATCATTAGATATTCTTTTCTTACTTTACTTCTTCACTTTTCAAAATACTTATTACTTCTCAAAGCATACTCCTTAAAACTCAAATTCTATCTTCTTTTCTTACTTTACTTTTTTATTTTTCAAAATAACAACTTTCATTTTAAAGCATACTCCTTAAAACTCAATTTCTATCTTCTTTTCTTACTTTACTTCTTCACTTTTCTATAGGCTAACTTTCATCTACAAACATATCTTGACGAACCGAATACAGATTCGTAATTATTATATTATTACTAACATTTTGGATATTCTAACTCATATTTTAGTGCTTGCTACGAAAACTTATCATTAGATATTCTTTTCTTACTTTACTTCTTCACTTTTCAAAATACTTATTACTTCTCAAAGCATACTCCTTAAAACTCAAATTCTATCTTCTTTTCTTACTTTACTTTTTTATTTTTCAAAATAACAACTTTCATTTTAAAGCATACTCCTTAAAACTCAATTTCTATCTTCTTTTCTTACTTTACTTCTTCACTTTTCTATAGGCTAACTTTCATCTACAAACATATCTTGACGAACCGAATACAGATTCGTAATTATTATATTATTACTAACATTTTGGATATTCTAACTCATATTTTAGTGCTTGCTACGAAACTTATCATTAGATATTCTTTTCTTACTTTACTTCTTCACTTTTCAAAATACTTATTACTTCTCAAAGCATACTCCTTAAAACTCAAATTCTATCTTCTTTTCTTACTTTACTTTTTTATTTTTCAAAATAACAACTTTCATTTTAAAGCATACTCCTTTAAAACTCAATTTCTATCTTCTTTTCTTACTTTACTTCTTCACTTTTCTATAGGCTAACTTTCATCTACAAACATATCTTGACGAACCGAATACAGATTCGTAATTATTATATTATTACTAAACATTTTGGATATTCTAACTCATATTTTAGTGCTTGCTACGAAAACTTATCATTAGATATTCTTTTCTTACTTTACTTCTTCACTTTTTCAAAATACTTATTACTTCTCAAAGCATACTCCTTAAACTCAAATTCTATCTTCTTTTCTTACTTTACTTTTTTATTTTTCAAAATAACAACTTTCATTTTAAAGCATACTCCTTAAAACTCAATTTCTATCTTCTTTTCTTACTTTACTTCTTCACTTTTCTATAGGCTAACTTTCATCTACAAACATATCTTGACGAACCGAATACAGATTCGTAATTATTATATTATTACTAACATTTTGGATATTCTAACTCATATTTTAGTGCTTGCTACGAAAACTTATCATTAGATATTCTTTTCTTACTTTACTTCTTCACTTTTCAAAATACTTATTACTTCTCAAAGCATACTCCTTAAAACTCAAATTCTATCTTCTTTTCTTACTTTACTTTTTTATTTTTCAAAATAACAACTTTCATTTTAAAGCATACTCCTTAAAACTCAATTTCTATCTTCTTTTCTTACTTTACTTCTTCACTTTTCTATAGGCTAACTTTCATCTACAAACATATCTTGACGAACCGAATACAGATTCGTAATTATTATATTATTACTAACATTTTGGATATTCTAACTCATATTTTAGTGCTTGCTACGAAAACTTATCATTAGATATTCTTTTCTTACTTTACTTCTTCACTTTTCAAAATACTTATTACTTCTCAAAGCATACTCCTTAAAACTCAAATTCTATCTTCTTTTCTTACTTTACTTTTTTATTTTTCAAAATAACAACTTTCATTTTAAAGCATACTCCTTAAAACTCAATTTCTATCTTCTTTTCTTACTTTACTTCTTCACTTTTCTATAGGCTAACTTTCATCTACAAACATATCTTGACGAACCGAATACAGATTCGTAATTATTATATTATTACTAACATTTTGGATATTCTAACTCATATTTTAGTGCTTGCTACGAAAACTTATCATTAGATATTCTTTTCTTACTTTACTTCTTCACTTTTCAAAATACTTATTACTTCTCAAAGCATACTCCTTAAACTCAAATTCTATCTTCTTTTCTTACTTTACTTTTTTTATTTTTCAAAATAACAACTTTCATTTTAAAGCATACTCCTTAAAACTCAATTTCTATCTTCTTTTCTTACTTTACTTCTTCACTTTTCTATAGGCTAACTTTCATCTACAAACATATCTTGACGAACCGAATACAGATCGTAATTATTATATTATTACTAACATTTTGGATATTCTAACTCATATTTTAGTGCTTGCTACGAAAACTTATCATTAGATATTCTTTTCTTACTTTACTTCTTCACTTTTCAAAATACTTATTACTTCTCAAAGCATACTCCTTAAAACTCAAATTCTATCTTCTTTTCTTACTTTACTTTTTTATTTTTCAAAATAACAACTTTCATTTTAAAGCATACTCCTTAAAACTCAATTTCTATCTTCTTTTCTTACTTTACTTCTTCACTTTTCTATAGGCTAACTTTCATCTACAAACATATCTTGACGAACCGAATACAGATTCGTAATTATTATATTATTACTAACATTTTGGATATTCTAACTCATATTTTAGTGCTTGCTACGAAAACTTATCATTAGATATTCTTTTCTTACTTTACTTCTTCACTTTTCAAAATACTTATTACTTCTCAAGCATACTCCTTAAAACTCAAATTCTATCTTCTTTTCTTACTTTACTTTTTTATTTTTCAAAATAACAACTTTCATTTTAAAGCATACTCCTTAAAACTCAATTTCTATCTTCTTTTCTTACTTTACTTCTTCACTTTTCTATAGGCTAACTTTCATCTACAAACATATCTTGACGAACCGAATACAGATTCGTAATTATTATATTATTACTAACATTTTGGATATTCTAACTCATATTTTAGTGCTTGCTACGAAAACTTATCATTAGATATTCTTTTCTTACTTTACTTCTTCACTTTTCAAAATACTTATTACTTCTCAAAGCATACTCCTTAAAACTCAAATTCTATCTTCTTTTCTTACTTTACTTTTTTATTTTTCAAAATAACAACTTTCATTTTAAAGCATACTCCTTAAAACTCAATTTCTATCTTCTTTTCTTACTTTACTTCTTCACTTTTCTATAGGCTAACTTTCATCTACAAACATATCTTGACGAACCGAATACAGATTCGTAATTATTATATTATTACTAACATTTTGGATATTCTAACTCATATTTTAGTGCTTGCTACGAAAACTTATCATTAGATATTCTTTTCTTACTTTACTTCTTCACTTTTCAAAATACTTATTACTTCTCAAAGCATACTCCTTAAAACTCAAATTCTATCTTCTTTTCTTACTTTACTTTTTTATTTTTCAAAATAACAACTTTCATTTTAAAGCATACTCCTTAAAACTCAATTTCTATCTTCTTTTCTTACTTTACTTCTTCACTTTTCTATAGGCTAACTTTCATCTACAAACATATCTTGACGAACCGAATACAGATTCGTAATTATTATATTATTACTAACATTTTGGATATTCTAACTCATATTTTAGTGCTTGCTACGAAAACTTATCATTAGATATTCTTTTCTTACTTTACTTCTTCACTTTTCAAAATACTTATTACTTCTCAAAGCATACTCCTTAAAACTCAAATTCTATCTTCTTTTCTTACTTTACTTTTTTATTTTCAAAATAACAACTTTCATTTTAAAGCATACTCCTTAAAACTCAATTTCTATCTTCTTTTCTTACTTTACTTCTTCACTTTTCTATAGGCTAACTTTCATCTACAAACATATCTTGACGAACCGAATACAGATTCGTAATTATTATATTATTACTAACATTTTGGATATTCTAACTCATATTTAGTGCTTGCTACGAAAACTTATCATTAGATATTCTTTTCTTACTTTACTTCTTCACTTTTCAAAATACTTATTACTTCTCAAAGCATACTCCTTAAAACTCAAATTCTATCTTCTTTTCTTACTTTACTTTTTTATTTTTCAAAATAACAACTTTCATTTTAAAGCATACTCCTTAAAACTCAATTTCTATCTTCTTTTCTTACTTTACTTCTTCACTTTTCTATAGGCTAACTTTCATCTACAAACATATCTTGACGAACCGAATACAGATTCGTAATTATTATATTATTACTAACATTTTGGATATTCTAACTCATATTTTAGTGCTTGCTACGAAAACTTATCATTAGATATTCTTTTCTTACTTTACTTCTTCACTTTTCAAAATACTTATTACTTCTCAAAGCATACTCCTTAAAACTCAAATTCTATCTTCTTTTCTTACTTTACTTTTTTATTTTTCAAAATAACAACTTTCATTTTAAAGCATACTCCTTAAAACTCAATTTCTATCTTCTTTTCTTACTTTACTTCTTCACTTTTCTATAGGCTAACTTTCATCTACAAACATATCTTGACGAACCGAATACAGATTCGTAATTATTATATTATTACTAACATTTTGGATATTCTAACTCATATTTTAGTGCTTGCTACGAAAACTTATCATTAGATATTCTTTTCTTACTTTACTTCTTCACTTTTCAAAATACTTATTACTTCTCAAAGCATACTCCTTAAAACTCAAATTCTATCTTCTTTTCTTACTTTACTTTTTTATTTTCAAAATAACAACTTTCATTTTAAAGCATACTCCTTAAAACTCAATTTCTATCTTCTTTTCTTACTTTACTTCTTCACTTTTCTATAGGCTAACTTTCATCTACAAACATATCTTGACGAACCGAATACAGATTCGTAATTATTATATTATTACTAACATTTTGGATATTCTAACTCATATTTTAGTGCTTGCTACGAAAACTTATCATTAGATATTCTTTTCTTACTTTACTTCTTCACTTTTCAAAATACTTATTACTTCTCAAAGCATACTCCTTAAAACTCAAATTCTATCTTCTTTTCTTACTTTACTTTTTTATTTTTCAAAATAACAACTTTCATTTTAAAGCATACTCCTTAAAACTCAATTTCTATCTTCTTTTCTTACTTTACTTCTTCACTTTTCTATAGGCTAACTTTCATCTACAAACATATCTTGACGAACCGAATACAGATTCGTAATTATTATATTATTACTAACATTTTGGATATTCTAACTCATATTTTAGTGCTTGCTACGAAAACTTATCATTAGATATTCTTTTCTTACTTTACTTCTTCACTTTTCAAAATACTTATTACTTCTCAAAGCATACTCCTTAAAACTCAAATTCTATCTTCTTTTCTTACTTTACTTTTTTATTTTTCAAAATAACAACTTTCATTTTAAAGCATACTCCTTAAAACTCAATTTCTATCTTCTTTTCTTACTTTACTTCTTCACTTTTCTATAGGCTAACTTTCATCTACAAACATATCTTGACGAACCGAATACAGATTCGTAATTATTATATTATTACTAACATTTTGGATATTCTAACTCATATTTTAGTGCTTGCTACGAAAACTTATCATTAGATATTCTTTTCTTACTTTACTTCTTCACTTTTCAAAATACTTATTACTTCTCAAAGCATACTCCTTAAAACTCAAATTCTATCTTCTTTTCTTACTTTACTTTTTTATTTTTCAAAATAACAACTTTCATTTTAAAGCATACTCCTTAAAACTCAATTTCTATCTTCTTTTCTTACTTTACTTCTTCACTTTTCTATAGGCTAACTTTCATCTACAAACATATCTTGACGAACCGAATACAGATTCGTAATTATTATATTATTACTAACATTTTGGATATTCTAACTCATATTTTAGTGCTTGCTACGAAAACTTATCATTAGATATTCTTTTCTTACTTTACTTCTTCACTTTTCAAAATACTTATTACTTCTCAAAGCATACTCCTTAAAACTCAAATTCTATCTTCTTTTCTTACTTTACTTTTTTATTTTTCAAAATAACAACTTTCATTTTAAAGCATACTCCTTAAAACTCAATTTCTATCTTCTTTTCTTACTTTACTTCTTCACTTTTCTATAGGCTAACTTTCATCTACAAACATATCTTGACGAACCGAATACAGATTCGTAATTATTATATATTACTAACATTTTGGATATTCTAACTCATATTTTAGTGCTTGCTACGAAAACTTATCATTAGATATTCTTTTCTTACTTTACTTCTTCACTTTTCAAAATACTTATTACTTCTCAAAGCATACTCCTTAAAACTCAAATTCTATCTTCTTTTCTTACTTTACTTTTTTATTTTTCAAAATAACAACTTTCATTTTAAAGCATACTCCTTAAAACTCAATTTCTATCTTCTTTTCTTACTTTACTTCTTCACTTTTCTATAGGCTAACTTTCATCTACAAACATATCTTGACGAACCGAATACAGATTCGTAATTATTATATTATTACTAACATTTTGGATATTCTAACTCATATTTTAGTGCTTGCTACGAAAACTTATCATTAGATATTCTTTTCTTACTTTACTTCTTCACTTTTCAAAATACTTATTACTTCTCAAAGCATACTCCTTAAAACTCAAATTCTATCTTCTTTTCTTACTTTACTTTTTTATTTTTCAAAATAACAACTTTCATTTTAAAGCATACTCCTTAAAACTCAATTTCTATCTTCTTTTCTTACTTTACTTCTTCACTTTTCTATAGGCTAACTTTCATCTACAAACATATCTTGACGAACCGAATACAGATTCGTAATTATTATATTATTACTAACATTTTGGATATTCTAACTCATATTTTAGTGCTTGCTACGAAAACTTATCATTAGATATTCTTTTCTTACTTTACTTCTTCACTTTTCAAAATACTTATTACTTCTCAAAGCATACTCCTTAAAACTCAAATTCTATCTTCTTTTCTTACTTTACTTTTTTATTTTTCAAAATAACAACTTTCATTTTAAAGCATACTCCTTAAAACTCAATTTCTATCTTCTTTTCTTACTTTACTTCTTCACTTTTCTATAGGCTAACTTTCATCTACAAACATATCTTGACGAACCGAATACAGATTCGTAATTATTATATTATTACTAACATTTTGGATATTCTAACTCATATTTTAGTGCTTGCTACGAAAACTTATCATTAGATATTCTTTTCTTACTTTACTTCTTCACTTTTCAAAATACTTATTACTTCTCAAAGCATACTCCTTAAAACTCAAATTCTATCTTCTTTTCTTACTTTACTTTTTTATTTTTCAAAATAACAACTTTCATTTTAAAGCATACTCCTTAAAACTCAATTTCTATCTTCTTTTCTTACTTTACTTCTTCACTTTTCTATAGGCTAACTTTCATCTACAAACATATCTTGACGAACCGAATACAGATTCGTAATTATTATATTATTACTAACATTTTGGATATTCTAACTCATATTTTAGTGCTTGCTACGAAAACTTATCATTAGATATTCTTTTCTTACTTTACTTCTTCACTTTTCAAAATACTTATTACTTCTCAAAGCATACTCCTTAAAACTCAAATTCTATCTTCTTTTCTTACTTTACTTTTTTATTTTTCAAAATAACAACTTTCATTTTAAAGCATACTCCTTAAAACTCAATTTCTATCTTCTTTTCTTACTTTACTTCTTCACTTTTCTATAGGCTAACTTTCATCTACAAACATATCTTGACGAACCGAATACAGATTCGTAATTATTATATTATTACTAACATTTTGGATATTCTAACTCATATTTTAGTGCTTGCTACGAAAACTTATCATTAGATATTCTTTTCTTACTTTACTTCTTCACTTTTCAAAATACTTATTACTTCTCAAAGCATACTCCTTAAAACTCAAATTCTATCTTCTTTTCTTACTTTACTTTTTTATTTTTCAAAATAACAACTTTCATTTTAAAGCATACTCCTTAAAACTCAATTTCTATCTTCTTTTCTTACTTTACTTCTTCACTTTTCTATAGGCTAACTTTCATCTACAAACATATCTTGACGAACCGAATACAGATTCGTAATTATTATATTATTACTAACATTTTGGATATTCTAACTCATATTTTAGTGCTTGCTACGAAAACTTATCATTAGATATTCTTTTCTTACTTTACTTCTTCACTTTTCAAAATACTTATTACTTCTCAAAGCATACTCCTTAAAACTCAAATTCTATCTTCTTTTCTTACTTTACTTTTTTATTTTTCAAAATAACAACTTTCCATTTTAAAGCATACTCCTTAAAACTCAATTTCTATCTTCTTTTCTTACTTTACTTCTTCACTTTTCTATAGGCTAACTTTCATCTACAAACATATCTTGACGAACCGAATACAGATTCGTAATTATTATATTATTACTAACATTTTGGATATTCTAACTCATATTTTAGTGCTTGCTACGAAAACTTATCATTAGATATTCTTTTCTTACTTTACTTCCTTCACTTTTCAAAATACTTATTACTTCTCAAAGCATACTACTTAAAACTGAAATTCTATCTTCTTTTCTTACTTTACTTTTTTATTTTTCAAAATAACAACTTTCATTTTAAAGCATACTCCTTAAAACTCAATTTCTATCTTCTTTTCTTACTTTACTTCTTCACTTTTCTATAGGCTAACTTTCATCTACAAACATATCTTGACGAACCGAATACAGATTCGTAATTATTATATTATTACTAACATTTTGGATATTCTAACTCATATTTTAGTGCTTGCTACGAAAACTTATCATTAGATATTCTTTTCTTACTTTACTTCTTCACTTTTCAAAATACTTATTACTTCTCAAAGCATACTCCTTAAAACTCAAATTCTATCTTCTTTTCTTACTTTACTTTTTTATTTTTCAAAATAACAACTTTCATTTTAAAGCATACTCCTTAAAACTCAATTTCTATCTTCTTTTCTTACTTTACTTCTTCACTTTTCTATAGGCTAACTTTCATCTACAAACATATCTTGACGAACCGAATACAGATTCGTAATTATTATATTATTACTAACATTTTGGATATTCTAACTCATATTTTAGTGCTTGCTACGAAAACTTATCATTAGATATTCTTTTCTTACTTTACTTCTTCACTTTTCAAAATACTTATTACTTCTCAAAGCATACTCCTTAAAACTCAAATTCTATCTTCTTTTCTTACTTTACTTTTTTATTTTTCAAAATAACAACTTTCATTTTAAAGCATACTCCTTAAAACTCAATTTCTATCTTCTTTTCTTACTTTACTTCTTCACTTTTCTATAGGCTAACTTTCATCTACAAACATATCTTGACGAACCGAATACAGATTCGTAATTATTATATTATTACTAACATTTTGGATATTCTAACTCATATTTTAGTGCTTGCTACGAAAACTTATCATTAGATATTCTTTTCTTACTTTACTTCTTCACTTTTCAAAATACTTATTACTTCTCAAAGCATACTCCTTAAAACTCAAATTCTATCTTCTTTTCTTACTTTACTTTTTTATTTTTCAAAATAACAACTTTCATTTTAAAGCATACTCCTTAAAACTCAATTTCTATCTTCTTTTCTTACTTTACTTCTTCACTTTTCTATAGGCTAACTTTCATCTACAAACATATCTTGACGAACCGAATACAGATTCGTAATTATTATATTATTACTAACATTTTGGATATTCTAACTCATATTTTAGTGCTTGCTACGAAAACTTATCATTAGATATTCTTTTCTTACTTTACTTCTTCACTTTTCAAAATACTTATTACTTCTCAAAGCATACTCCTTAAAACTCAAATTCTATCTTCTTTTCTTACTTTACTTTTTTATTTTTCAAAATAACAACTTTCATTTTAAAGCATACTCCTTAAAACTCAATTTCTATCTTCTTTTCTTACTTTACTTCTTCACTTTTCTATAGGCTAACTTTCATCTACAAACATATCTTGACGAACCGAATACAGATTCGTAATTATTATATTATTACTAACATTTTGGATATTCTAACTCATATTTTAGTGCTTGCTACGAAAACTTATCATTAGATATTCTTTTCTTACTTTACTTCTTCACTTTTCAAAATACTTATTACTTCTCAAAGCATACTCCTTAAAACTCAAATTCTATCTTCTTTTCTTACTTTACTTTTTTATTTTTCAAAATAACAACTTTCATTTTAAAGCATACTCCTTAAAACTCAATTTCTATCTTCTTTTCTTACTTTACTTCTTCACTTTTCTATAGGCTAACTTTCATCTACAAACATATCTTGACGAACCGAATACAGATTCGTAATTATTATATTATTACTAACATTTTGGATATTCTAACTCATATTTTAGTGCTTGCTACGAAAACTTATCATTAGATATTCTTTTCTTACTTTACTTCTTCACTTTTCAAAATACTTATTACTTCTCAAAGCATACTCCTTAAAACTCAAATTCTATCTTCTTTTCTTACTTTACTTTTTTATTTTTCAAAATAACAACTTTCATTTTAAAGCATACTCCTTAAAACTCAATTTCTATCTTCTTTTCTTACTTTACTTCTTCACTTTTCTATAGGCTAACTTTCATCTACAAACATATCTTGACGAACCGAATACAGATTCGTAATTATTATATTATTACTAACATTTTGGATATTCTAACTCATATTTTAGTGCTTGCTACGAAAACTTATCATTAGATATTCTTTTCTTACTTTACTTCTTCACTTTTCAAAATACTTATTACTTCTCAAAGCATACTCCTTAAAACTCAAATTCTATCTTCTTTTCTTACTTTACTTTTTTATTTTTCAAAATAACAACTTTCATTTTAAAGCATACTCCTTAAAACTCAATTTCTATCTTCTTTTCTTACTTTACTTCTTCACTTTTCTATAGGCTAACTTTCATCTACAAACATATCTTGACGAACCGAATACAGATTCGTAATTATTATATTATTACTAACATTTTGGATATTCTAACTCATATTTTAGTGCTTGCTACGAAAACTTATCATTAGATATTCTTTTCTTACTTTACTTCTTCACTTTTCAAAATACTTATTACTTCTCAAAGCATACTCCTTAAAACTCAAATTCTATCTTCTTTTCTTACTTTACTTTTTTATTTTTCAAAATAACAACTTTCATTTTAAAGCATACTCCTTAAAACTCAATTTCTATCTTCTTTTCTTACTTTACTTCTTCACTTTTCTATAGGCTAACTTTCATCTACAAACATATCTTGACGAACCGAATACAGATTCGTAATTATTATATTATTACTAACATTTTGGATATTCTAACTCATATTTTAGTGCTTGCTACGAAAACTTATCATTAGATATTCTTTTCTTACTTTACTTCTTCACTTTTCAAAATACTTATTACTTCTCTAACTTATATTTTAGTGCTTGCTACGAAAACTTATCATTAGATAAGTTTTCGTAGCAAGCACTAAAATATAAGTTAGAGAAGTAATAAGTATTTTGAAAAGTGAAGAAGTAAAGTAAGAAAAGAATATCTAATGATAAGTTTTCGTAGCAAGCACTAAAATATGAGTTAGAATATCCAAAATGTTAGTAATAATATAATAATTACGAATCTGTATTCGGTTCGTCAAGATATGTTTGTAGATGAAAGTTAGCCTATAGAAAAGTGAAGAAGTAAAGTAAGAAAAGAAGATAGAAATTGAGTTTTAAGGAGTATGCTTTAAAATGAAAGTTGTTATTTTGAAAAATAAAAAAGTAAAGTAAGAAAGAAGATAGAATTTGAGTTTTAAGGAGTATGCTTTGAGAAGTAATAAGTATTTTGAAAAGTGAAGAAGTAAAGTAAGAAAAGAATATCTAATGATAAGTTTTCGTAGCAAGCACTAAAATATGAGTTAGAATATCCAAAATGTTAGTAATAATATAATAATTACGAATCTGTATTCGGTTCGTCAAGATATGTTTGTAGATGAAAGTTAGCCTATAGAAAAGTGAAGAAGTAAAGTAAGAAAAGAAGATAGAAATTGAGTTTTAAGGAGTATGCTTTAAAATGAAAGTTGTTATTTTGAAAAATAAAAAAGTAAAGTAAGAAAAGAAGATAGAATTTGAGTTTTAAGGAGTATGCTTTGAGAAGTAATAAGTATTTTGAAAAGTGAAGAAGTAAAGTAAGAAAAGAATATCTAATGATAAGTTTTCGTAGCAAGCACTAAAATATGAGTTAGAATATCCAAAATGTTAGTAATAATATAATAATTACGAATCTGTATTCGGTTCGTCAAGATATGTTTGTAGATGAAAGTTAGCCTATAGAAAAGTGAAGAAGTAAAGTAAGAAAAGAAGATAGAAATTGAGTTTTAAGGAGTATGCTTTAAAATGAAAGTTGTTATTTTGAAAAATAAAAAAGTAAAGTAAGAAAAGAAGATAGAATTTGAGTTTTAAGGAGTATGCTTTGAGAAGTAATAAGTATTTTGAAAAGTGAAGAAGTAAAGTAAGAAAAGAATATCTAATGATAAGTTTTCGTAGCAAGCACTAAAATATGAGTTAGAATATCCAAAATGTTAGTAATAATATAATAATTACGAATCTGTATTCGGTTCGTCAAGATATGTTTGTAGATGAAAGTTAGCCTATAGAAAAGTGAAGAAGTAAAGTAAGAAAAGAAGATAGAAATTGAGTTTTAAGGAGTATGCTTTAAAATGAAAGTTGTTATTTTGAAAAATAAAAAAGTAAAGTAAGAAAAGAAGATAGAATTTGAGTTTTAAGGAGTATGCTTTGAGAAGTAATAAGTATTTTGAAAAGTGAAGAAGTAAAGTAAGAAAAGAATATCTAATGATAAGTTTTCGTAGCAAGCACTAAAATATGAGTTAGAATATCCAAAATGTTAGTAATAATATAATAATTACGAATCTGTATTCGGTTCGTCAAGATATGTTTGTAGATGAAAGTTAGCCTATAGAAAAGTGAAGAAGTAAAGTAAGAAAGAAGATAGAAATTGAGTTTTAAGGAGTATGCTTTAAAATGAAAGTTGTTATTTTGAAAAATAAAAAAGTAAAGTAAGAAAAGAAGATAGAATTTGAGTTTTAAGGAGTATGCTTTGAGAAGTAATAAGTATTTTGAAAAGTGAAGAAGTAAAGTAAGAAAAGAATATCTAATGATAAGTTTTCGTAGCAAGCACTAAAATATGAGTTAGAATATCCAAAATGTTAGTAATAATATAATAATTACGAATCTGTATTCGGTTCGTCAAGATATGTTTGTAGATGAAAGTTAGCCTATAGAAAAGTGAAGAAGTAAAGTAAGAAAAGAAGATAGAAATTGAGTTTTAAGGAGTATGCTTTAAAATGAAAGTTGTTATTTTGAAAAATAAAAAAGTAAAGTAAGAAAAGAAGATAGAATTTGAGTTTTAAGGAGTATGCTTTGAGAAGTAATAAGTATTTTGAAAAGTGAAGAAGTAAAGTAAGAAAAGAATATCTAATGATAAGTTTTCGTAGCAAGCACTAAAATATGAGTTAGAATATCCAAAATGTTAGTAATAATATAATAATTACGAATCTGTATTCGGTTCGTCAAGATATGTTTGTAGATGAAAGTTAGCCTATAGAAAAGTGAAGAAGTAAAGTAAGAAAAGAAGATAGAAATTGAGTTTTAAGGAGTATGCTTTAAAATGAAAGTTGTTATTTTGAAAAATAAAAAAGTAAAGTAAGAAAAGAAGATAGAATTTGAGTTTTAAGGAGTATGCTTTGAGAAGTAATAAGTATTTTGAAAAGTGAAGAAGTAAAGTAAGAAAAGAATATCTAATGATAAGTTTTCGTAGCAAGCACTAAAATATGAGTTAGAATATCCAAAATGTTAGTAATAATATAATAATTACGAATCTGTATTCGGTTCGTCAAGATATGTTTGTAGATGAAAGTTAGCCTATAGAAAAGTGAAGAAGTAAAGTAAGAAAGAAGATAGAAATTGAGTTTTAAGGAGTATGCTTTAAAATGAAAGTTGTTATTTTGAAAAATAAAAAAGTAAAGTAAGAAAAGAAGATAGAATTTGAGTTTTAAGGAGTATGCTTTGAGAAGTAATAAGTATTTTGAAAAGTGAAGAAGTAAAGTAAGAAAAGAATATCTAATGATAAGTTTTCGTAGCAAGCACTAAAATATGAGTTAGAATATCCAAAATGTTAGTAATAATATAATAATTACGAATCTGTATTCGGTTCGTCAAGATATGTTTGTAGATGAAAGTTAGCCTATAGAAAAGTGAAGAAGTAAAGTAAGAAAAGAAGATAGAAATTGAGTTTTAAGGAGTATGCTTTAAAATGAAAGTTGTTATTTTGAAAATAAAAAAGTAAAGTAAGAAAAGAAGATAGAATTTGAGTTTTAAGGAGTATGCTTTGAGAAGTAATAAGTATTTTGAAAAGTGAAGAAGTAAAGTAAGAAAAGAATATCTAATGATAAGTTTTCGTAGCAAGCACTAAAATATGAGTTAGAATATCCAAAATGTTAGTAATAATATAATAATTACGAATCTGTATTCGGTTCGTCAAGATATGTTTGTAGATGAAAGTTAGCCTATAGAAAAGTGAAGAAGTAAAGTAAGAAAAGAAGATAGAAATTGAGTTTTAAGGAGTATGCTTTAAAATGAAAGTTGTTATTTTGAAAAATAAAAAAGTAAAGTAAGAAAAGAAGATAGAATTTGAGTTTTAAGGAGTATGCTTTGAGAAGTAATAAGTATTTTGAAAAGTGAAGAAGTAAAGTAAGAAAAGAATATCTAATGATAAGTTTTCGTAGCAAGCACTAAAATATGAGTTAGAATATCCAAAATGTTAGTAATAATATAATAATTACGAATCTGTATTCGGTTCGTCAAGATATGTTTGTAGATGAAAGTTAGCCTATAGAAAAGTGAAGAAGTAAAGTAAGAAAAGAAGATAGAAATTGAGTTTTAAGGAGTATGCTTTAAAATGAAAGTTGTTATTTTGAAAAATAAAAAAGTAAAGTAAGAAAAGAAGATAGAATTTGAGTTTTAAGGAGTATGCTTTGAGAAGTAATAAGTATTTTGAAAAGTGAAGAAGTAAAGTAAGAAAAGAATATCTAATGATAAGTTTTCGTAGCAAGCACTAAAATATGAGTTAGAATATCCAAAATGTTAGTAATAATATAATAATTACGAATCTGTATTCGGTTCGTCAAGATATGTTTGTAGATGAAAGTTAGCCTATAGAAAAGTGAAGAAGTAAAGTAAGAAAAGAAGATAGAAATTGAGTTTTAAGGAGTATGCTTTAAAATGAAAGTTGTTATTTTGAAAAATAAAAAAGTAAAGTAAGAAAAGAAGATAGAATTTGAGTTTTAAGGAGTATGCTTTGAGAAGTAATAAGTATTTTGAAAAGTGAAGAAGTAAAGTAAGAAAAGAATATCTAATGATAAGTTTTCGTAGCAAGCACTAAAATATGAGTTAGAATATCCAAAATGTTAGTAATAATATAATAATTACGAATCTGTATTCGGTTCGTCAAGATATGTTTGTAGATGAAAGTTAGCCTATAGAAAAGTGAAGAAGTAAAGTAAGAAAGAAGATAGAAATTGAGTTTTAAGGAGTATGCTTTAAAATGAAAGTTGTTATTTTGAAAAATAAAAAAGTAAAGTAAGAAAAGAAGATAGAATTTGAGTTTTAAGGAGTATGCTTTGAGAAGTAATAAGTATTTTGAAAAGTGAAGAAGTAAAGTAAGAAAAGAATATCTAATGATAAGTTTTCGTAGCAAGCACTAAAATATGAGTTAGAATATCCAAAATGTTAGTAATAATATAATAATTACGAATCTGTATTCGGTTCGTCAAGATATGTTTGTAGATGAAAGTTAGCCTATAGAAAAGTGAAGAAGTAAAGTAAGAAAAGAAGATAGAAATTGAGTTTTAAGGAGTATGCTTTAAAATGAAAGTTGTTATTTTGAAAAATAAAAAAGTAAAGTAAGAAAAGAAGATAGAATTTGAGTTTTAAGGAGTATGCTTTGAGAAGTAATAAGTATTTTGAAAAGTGAAGAAGTAAAGTAAGAAAAGAATATCTAATGATAAGTTTTCGTAGCAAGCACTAAAATATGAGTTAGAATATCCAAAATGTTAGTAATAATATAATAATTACGAATCTGTATTCGGTTCGTCAAGATATGTTTGTAGATGAAAGTTAGCCTATAGAAAAGTGAAGAAGTAAAGTAAGAAAAGAAGATAGAAATTGAGTTTTAAGGAGTATGCTTTAAAATGAAAGTTGTTATTTTGAAAAATAAAAAAGTAAAGTAAGAAAAGAAGATAGAATTTGAGTTTTAAGGAGTATGCTTTGAGAAGTAATAAGTATTTTGAAAAGTGAAGAAGTAAAGTAAGAAAAGAATATCTAATGATAAGTTTTCGTAGCAAGCACTAAAATATGAGTTAGAATATCCAAAATGTTAGTAATAATATAATAATTACGAATCTGTATTCGGTTCGTCAAGATATGTTTGTAGATGAAAGTTAGCCTATAGAAAAGTGAAGAAGTAAAGTAAGAAAGAAGATAGAAATTGAGTTTTAAGGAGTATGCTTTAAAATGAAAGTTGTTATTTTGAAAAATAAAAAAGTAAAGTAAGAAAAGAAGATAGAATTTGAGTTTTAAGGAGTATGCTTTGAGAAGTAATAAGTATTTTGAAAAGTGAAGAAGTAAAGTAAGAAAAGAATATCTAATGATAAGTTTTCGTAGCAAGCACTAAAATATGAGTTAGAATATCCAAAATGTTAGTAATAATATAATAATTACGAATCTGTATTCGGTTCGTCAAGATATGTTTGTAGATGAAAGTTAGCCTATAGAAAAGTGAAGAAGTAAAGTAAGAAAAGAAGATAGAAATTGAGTTTTAAGGAGTATGCTTTAAAATGAAAGTTGTTATTTTGAAAAATAAAAAAGTAAAGTAAGAAAAGAAGATAGAATTTGAGTTTTAAGGAGTATGCTTTGAGAAGTAATAAGTATTTTGAAAAGTGAAGAAGTAAAGTAAGAAAAGAATATCTAATGATAAGTTTTCGTAGCAAGCACTAAAATATGAGTTAGAATATCCAAAATGTTAGTAATAATATAATAATTACGAATCTGTATTCGGTTCGTCAAGATATGTTTGTAGATGAAAGTTAGCCTATAGAAAAGTGAAGAAGTAAAGTAAGAAAAGAAGATAGAAATTGAGTTTTAAGGAGTATGCTTTAAAATGAAAGTTGTTATTTTGAAAAATAAAAAAGTAAAGTAAGAAAAGAAGATAGAATTTGAGTTTTAAGGAGTATGCTTTGAGAAGTAATAAGTATTTTGAAAAGTGAAGAAGTAAAGTAAGAAAAGAATATCTAATGATAAGTTTTCGTAGCAAGCACTAAAATATGAGTTAGAATATCCAAAATGTTAGTAATAATATAATAATTACGAATCTGTATTCGGTTCGTCAAGATATGTTTGTAGATGAAAGTTAGCCTATAGAAAAGTGAAGAAGTAAAGTAAGAAAAGAAGATAGAAATTGAGTTTTAAGGAGTATGCTTTAAAATGAAAGTTGTTATTTTGAAAAATAAAAAAGTAAAGTAAGAAAAGAAGATAGAATTTGAGTTTTAAGGAGTATGCTTTGAGAAGTAATAAGTATTTTGAAAAGTGAAGAAGTAAAGTAAGAAAAGAATATCTAATGATAAGTTTTCGTAGCAAGCACTAAAATATGAGTTAGAATATCCAAAATGTTAGTAATAATATAATAATTACGAATCTGTATTCGGTTCGTCAAGATATGTTTGTAGATGAAAGTTAGCCTATAGAAAAGTGAAGAAGTAAAGTAAGAAAAGAAGATAGAAATTGAGTTTTAAGGAGTATGCTTTAAAATGAAAGTTGTTATTTTGAAAAATAAAAAAGTAAAGTAAGAAAAGAAGATAGAATTTGAGTTTTAAGGAGTATGCTTTGAGAAGTAATAAGTATTTTGAAAAGTGAAGAAGTAAAGTAAGAAAAGAATATCTAATGATAAGTTTTCGTAGCAAGCACTAAAATATGAGTTAGAATATCCAAAATGTTAGTAATAATATAATAATTACGAATCTGTATTCGGTTCGTCAAGATATGTTTGTAGATGAAAGTTAGCCTATAGAAAAGTGAAGAAGTAAAGTAAGAAAAGAAGATAGAAATTGAGTTTTAAGGAGTATGCTTTAAAATGAAAGTTGTTATTTTGAAAAATAAAAAAGTAAAGTAAGAAAAGAAGATAGAATTTGAGTTTTAAGGAGTATGCTTTGAGAAGTAATAAGTATTTTGAAAAGTGAAGAAGTAAAGTAAGAAAAGAATATCTAATGATAAGTTTTCGTAGCAAGCACTAAAATATGAGTTAGAATATCCAAAATGTTAGTAATAATATAATAATTACGAATCTGTATTCGGTTCGTCAAGATATGTTTGTAGATGAAAGTTAGCCTATAGAAAAGTGAAGAAGTAAAGTAAGAAAAGAAGATAGAAATTGAGTTTTAAGGAGTATGCTTTAAAATGAAAGTTGTTATTTTGAAAAATAAAAAAGTAAAGTAAGAAAAGAAGATAGAATTTGAGTTTTAAGGAGTATGCTTTGAGAAGTAATAAGTATTTTGAAAAGTGAAGAAGTAAAGTAAGAAAAGAATATCTAATGATAAGTTTTCGTAGCAAGCACTAAAATATGAGTTAGAATATCCAAAATGTTAGTAATAATATAATAATTACGAATCTGTATTCGGTTCGTCAAGATATGTTTGTAGATGAAAGTTAGCCTATAGAAAAGTGAAGAAGTAAAGTAAGAAAAGAAGATAGAAATTGAGTTTTAAGGAGTATGCTTTAAAATGAAAGTTGTTATTTTGAAAAATAAAAAAGTAAAGTAAGAAAAGAAGATAGAATTTGAGTTTTAAGGAGTATGCTTTGAGAAGTAATAAGTATTTTGAAAAGTGAAGAAGTAAAGTAAGAAAAGAATATCTAATGATAAGTTTTCGTAGCAAGCACTAAAATATGAGTTAGAATATCCAAAATGTTAGTAATAATATAATAATTACGAATCTGTATTCGGTTCGTCAAGATATGTTTGTAGATGAAAGTTAGCCTATAGAAAAGTGAAGAAGTAAAGTAAGAAAAGAAGATAGAAATTGAGTTTTAAGGAGTATGCTTTAAAATGAAAGTTGTTATTTTGAAAAATAAAAAAGTAAAGTAAGAAAAGAAGATAGAATTTGAGTTTTAAGGAGTATGCTTTGAGAAGTAATAAGTATTTTGAAAAGTGAAGAAGTAAAGTAAGAAAAGAATATCTAATGATAAGTTTTCGTAGCAAGCACTAAAATATGAGTTAGAATATCCAAAATGTTAGTAATAATATAATAATTACGAATCTGTATTCGGTTCGTCAAGATATGTTTGTAGATGAAAGTTAGCCTATAGAAAAGTGAAGAAGTAAAGTAAGAAAAGAAGATAGAAATTGAGTTTTAAGGAGTATGCTTTAAAATGAAAGTTGTTATTTTGAAAAATAAAAAAGTAAAGTAAGAAAAGAAGATAGAATTTGAGTTTTAAGGAGTATGCTTTGAGAAGTAATAAGTATTTTGAAAAGTGAAGAAGTAAAGTAAGAAAAGAATATCTAATGATAAGTTTTCGTAGCAAGCACTAAAATATGAGTTAGAATATCCAAAATGTTAGTAATAATATAATAATTACGAATCTGTATTCGGTTCGTCAAGATATGTTTGTAGATGAAAGTTAGCCTATAGAAAAGTGAAGAAGTAAAGTAAGAAAAGAAGATAGAAATTGAGTTTTAAGGAGTATGCTTTAAAATGAAAGTTGTTATTTTGAAAAATAAAAAAGTAAAGTAAGAAAAGAAGATAGAATTTGAGTTTTAAGGAGTATGCTTTGAGAAGTAATAAGTATTTTGAAAAGTGAAGAAGTAAAGTAAGAAAAGAATATCTAATGATAAGTTTTCGTAGCAAGCACTAAAATATGAGTTAGAATATCCAAAATGTTAGTAATAATATAATAATTACGAATCTGTATTCGGTTCGTCAAGATATGTTTGTAGATGAAAGTTAGCCTATAGAAAAGTGAAGAAGTAAAGTAAGAAAAGAAGATAGAAATTGAGTTTTAAGGAGTATGCTTTAAAATGAAAGTTGTTATTTTGAAAAATAAAAAAGTAAAGTAAGAAAAGAAGATAGAATTTGAGTTTTAAGGAGTATGCTTTGAGAAGTAATAAGTATTTTGAAAAGTGAAGAAGTAAAGTAAGAAAAGAATATCTAATGATAAGTTTTCGTAGCAAGCACTAAAATATGAGTTAGAATATCCAAAATGTTAGTAATAATATAATAATTACGAATCTGTATTCGGTTCGTCAAGATATGTTTGTAGATGAAAGTTAGCCTATAGAAAAGTGAAGAAGTAAAGTAAGAAAAGAAGATAGAAATTGAGTTTTAAGGAGTATGCTTTAAAATGAAAGTTGTTATTTTGAAAAATAAAAAAGTAAAGTAAGAAAAGAAGATAGAATTTGAGTTTTAAGGAGTATGCTTTGAGAAGTAATAAGTATTTTGAAAAGTGAAGAAGTAAAGTAAGAAAAGAATATCTAATGATAAGTTTTCGTAGCAAGCACTAAAATATGAGTTAGAATATCCAAAATGTTAGTAATAATATAATAATTACGAATCTGTATTCGGTTCGTCAAGATATGTTTGTAGATGAAAGTTAGCCTATAGAAAAGTGAAGAAGTAAAGTAAGAAAAGAAGATAGAAATTGAGTTTTAAGGAGTATGCTTTAAAATGAAAGTTGTTATTTTGAAAAATAAAAAGTAAAGTAAGAAAAGAAGATAGAATTTGAGTTTTGCTTTAAAATGAAAGTTGTTATTTTGAAAAATAAAAAAGTAAAGTAAGAAAAGAAGATAGAATTTGAGTTTTAAGGAGTATGCTTTGAGAAGTAATAAGTATTTTGAAAAGTGAAGAAGTAAAGTAAGAAAAGAATATCTAATGATAAGTTTTCGTAGCAAGCACTAAAATATGAGTTAGAATATCCAAAATGTTAGTAATAATATAATAATTACGAATCTGTATTCGGTTCGTCAAGATATGTTTGTAGATGAAAGTTAGCCTATAGAAAAGTGAAGAAGTAAAGTAAGAAAAGAAGATAGAAATTGAGTTTTAAGGAGTATGCTTTAAAATGAAAGTTGTTATTTTGAAAAATAAAAAAGTAAAGTAAGAAAAGAAGATAGAATTTGAGTTTTAAGGAGTATGCTTTGAGAAGTAATAAGTATTTTGAAAAGTGAAGAAGTAAAGTAAGAAAAGAATATCTAATGATAAGTTTTCGTAGCAAGCACTAAAATATGAGTTAGAATATCCAAAATGTTAGTAATAATATAATAATTACGAATCTGTATTCGGTTCGTCAAGATATGTTTGTAGATGAAAGTTAGCCTATAGAAAAGTGAAGAAGTAAAGTAAGAAAAGAAGATAGAAATTGAGTTTTAAGGAGTATGCTTTAAAATGAAAGTTGTTATTTTGAAAAATAAAAAAGTAAAGTAAGAAAAGAAGATAGAATTTGAGTTTTAAGGAGTATGCTTTGAGAAGTAATAAGTATTTTGAAAAGTGAAGAAGTAAAGTAAGAAAAGAATATCTAATGATAAGTTTTCGTAGCAAGCACTAAAATATGAGTTAGAATATCCAAAATGTTAGTAATAATATAATAATTACGAATCTGTATTCGGTTCGTCAAGATATGTTTGTAGATGAAAGTTAGCCTATAGAAAAGTGAAGAAGTAAAGTAAGAAAAGAATATCTAATGATAAGTTTTCGTAGCAAGCACTAAAATATAAGTTAGAATATTCAAAATGTTAGTAATAATTAAATAATTACGAATCTGTATTCGGTTTGTCAAGATATGCTTGTAGATGAAAGTTAGCCTATTGAAAAGTGAAGAAGTAAAGTAAGAAAAGAATATCTAATGATAAGTTTGCGTAGCAAGCACTAAAATATAAGTTAGAATATCCAAAATGTTAGAAATAATATAATAATTACGAATCTGTATTCGGTTTGTCCAGATATGCTTGTAGATGAAAGTTAGCCTATAGAAAAGTGAAGAAGTAAAGTAAGAAAAGAATATCTAATGATAAGTTTTCGTAGCAAGCACTAAAATATGAGTTAGAATATCCAAAATGTTAGTAATAATATAATAATTACGAATCTGTATTCGGTTCGTCAAGATATGTTTGTAGATGAAAGTTAGCCTATAGAAAAGTGAAGAAGTAAAGTAAGAAAAGAATATCTAATGATAAGTTTTCTTAGCAAGCACTAAAATATAAGTTAGAATATCCAAAATGTTAGAAATAATATAATAATTACGAATCTGTATTCGGTTTGTCCAGATATGCTTGTAGATGAAAGTTAGCCTATAGAAAAGTGAAGAAGTAAAGTAAGAAAAGAATATCTAATGATAAGTTTGCGTAGCAAGCACTAAAATATAAGTTAGAATATCCAAAATGTTAGAAATAATATAATAATTACGAATCTGTATTCGGTTTGTCCAGATATGCTTGTAGATGAAAGTTAGCCTATAGAAAAGTGAAGAAGTAAAGTAAGAAAAGAATATCTAATGATAAGTTTGCGTAGCAAGCACTAAAATATAAGTTAGAATATCCAAAATGTTAGAAATAATATAATAATTACGAATCTGTATTCGGTTTGTCCAGATATGCTTGTAGATGAAAGTTAGCCTATAGAAAAGTGAAGAAGTAAAGTAAGAAAAGAATATCTAATGATAAGTTTGCGTAGCAAGCACTAAAATATAAGTTAGAATATTCAAAATGTTAGTAATAATTAAATAATTACGAATCTGTATTCGGTTTGTCAAGATATGCTTGTAGATGAAAGTTAGCCTATTGAAAAGTGAAGAAGTAAAGTAAGAAAAGAATATCTAATGATAAGTTTTCTTAGCAAGCACTAAAATATAAGTTAGAATATCCAAAATGTTAGAAATAATATAATAATTACGAATCTGTATTCGGTTTGTCCAGATATGCTTGTAGATGAAAGTTAGCCTATAGAAAAGTGAAGAAGTAAAGTAAGAAAAGAATATCTAATGATAAGTTTTCGTAGCAAGCACTAAAATATGAGTTAGAATATCCAAAATGTTAGTAATAATATAATAATTACGAATCTGTATTCGGTTTGTCCAGATATGCTTGTAGATGAAAGTTAGCCTATAGAAAAGTGAAGAAGTAAAGTAAGAAAAGAATATCTAATGATAAGTTTTCTTAGCAAGCACTAAAATATAAGTTAGAATATCCAAAATGTTAGAAATAATATAA
The DNA here is from genome assembly GCA_946699065.1 of Loxodes magnus. Taxonomy (NCBI): domain Eukaryota; phylum Ciliophora; class Karyorelictea; order Loxodida; family Loxodidae; genus Loxodes; species Loxodes magnus. The sequence goes on from CAMPDV010003640.1 coordinate 26,960, forward strand.
TAATTACGAATCTGTATTCGGTTTGTCCAGATATGCTTGTAGATGAAAGTTAGCCTATAGAAAAGTGAAGAAGTAAAGTAAGAAAAGAATATCTAATGATAAGTTTGCGTAGCAAGCACTAAAATATAAGTTAGAATATCCAAAATGTTAGAAATAATATAATAATTACGAATCTGTATTCGGTTTGTCCAGATATGCTTGTAGATGAAAGTTAGCCTATAGAAAAGTGAAGAAGTAAAGTAAGAAAAGAATATCTAATGATAAGTTTGCGTAGCAAGCACTAAAATATAAGTTAGAATATCCAAAATGTTAGAAATAATATAATAATTACGAATCTGTATTCGGTTTGTCCAGATATGCTTGTAGATGAAAGTTAGCCTATAGAAAAGTGAAGAAGTAAAGTAAGAAAAGAATATCTAATGATAAGTTTGCGTAGCAAGCACTAAAATATAAGTTAGAATATCCAAAATGTTAGAAATAATATAATAATTACGAATCTGTATTCGGTTTGTCCAGATATGCTTGTAGATGAAAGTTAGCCTATAGAAAAGTGAAGAAGTAAAGTAAGAAAAGAATATCTAATGATAAGTTTGCGTAGCAAGCACTAAAATATAAGTTAGAATATCCAAAATGTTAGAAATAATATAATAATTACGAATCTGTATTCGGTTTGTCCAGATATGCTTGTAGATGAAAGTTAGCCTATAGAAAAGTGAAGAAGTAAAGTAAGAAAAGAATATCTAATGATAAGTTTGCGTAGCAAGCACTAAAATATAAGTTAGAATATCCAAAATGTTAGAAATAATATAATAATTACGAATCTGTATTCGGTTTGTCCAGATATGCTTGTAGATGAAAGTTAGCCTATAGAAAAGTGAAGAAGTAAAGTAAGAAAAGAATATCTAATGATAAGTTTGCGTAGCAAGCACTAAAATATAAGTTAGAATATCCAAAATGTTAGAAATAATATAATAATTACGAATCTGTATTCGGTTTGTCCAGATATGCTTGTAGATGAAAGTTAGCCTATAGAAAAGTGAAGAAGTAAAGTAAGAAAAGAATATCTAATGATAAGTTTTCGTAGCAAGCACTAAAATATGAGTTAGAATATCCAAAATGTTAGTAATAATATAATAATTACGAATCTGTATTCGGTTCGTCAAGATATGTTTGTAGATGAAAGTTAGCCTATAGAAAAGTGAAGAAGTAAAGTAAGAAAAGAATATCTAATGATAAGTTTTCTTAGCAAGCACTAAAATATAAGTTAGAATATCCAAAATGTTAGAAATAATATAATAATTACGAATCTGTATTCGGTTTGTCCAGATATGCTTGTAGATGAAAGTTAGCCTATAGAAAAGTGAAGAAGTAAAGTAAGAAAAGAATATCTAATGATAAGTTTGCGTAGCAAGCACTAAAATATAAGTTAGAATATCCAAAATGTTAGAAATAATATAATAATTACGAATCTGTATTCGGTTTGTCCAGATATGCTTGTAGATGAAAGTTAGCCTATAGAAAAGTGAAGAAGTAAAGTAAGAAAAGAATATCTAATGATAAGTTTGCGTAGCAAGCACTAAAATATAAGTTAGAATATCCAAAATGTTAGAAATAATATAATAATTACGAATCTGTATTCGGTTTGTCCAGATATGCTTGTAGATGAAAGTTAGCCTATAGAAAAGTGAAGAAGTAAAGTAAGAAAAGAAGATAGAAATTGAGTTTTAAGGAGTATGCTTTAAAATGAAAGTTGTTATTTTGAAAAATAAAAAAGTAAAGTAAGAAAAGAAGATAGAATTTGAGTTTTAAGGAGTATGCTTTGAGAAGTAATAAGTATTTTGAAAAGTGAAGAAGTAAAGTAAGAAAAGAATATCTAATGATAAGTTTTCGTAGCAAGCACTAAAATATGAGTTAGAATATCCAAAATGTTAGTAATAATATAATAATTACGAATCTGTATTCGGTTCGTCAAGATATGTTTGTAGATGAAAGTTAGCCTATAGAAAAGTGAAGAAGTAAAGTAAGAAAAGAAGATAGAAATTGAGTTTTAAGGAGTATGCTTTAAAATGAAAGTTGTTATTTTGAAAAATAAAAAAGTAAAGTAAGAAAAGAAGATAGAATTTGAGTTTTAAGGAGTATGCTTTGAGAAGTAATAAGTATTTTGAAAAGTGAAGAAGTAAAGTAAGAAAAGAATATCTAATGATAAGTTTTCGTAGCAAGCACTAAAATATGAGTTAGAATATCCAAAATGTTAGTAATAATATAATAATTACGAATCTGTATTCGGTTCGTCAAGATATGTTTGTAGATGAAAGTTAGCCTATAGAAAAGTGAAGAAGTAAAGTAAGAAAAGAAGATAGAAATTGAGTTTTAAGGAGTATGCTTTAAAATGAAAGTTGTTATTTTGAAAAATAAAAAAGTAAAGTAAGAAAAGAAGATAGAATTTGAGTTTTAAGGAGTATGCTTTGAGAAGTAATAAGTATTTTGAAAAGTGAAGAAGTAAAGTAAGAAAAGAATATCTAATGATAAGTTTTCGTAGCAAGCACTAAAATATGAGTTAGAATATCCAAAATGTTAGTAATAATATAATAATTACGAATCTGTATTCGGTTCGTCAAGATATGTTTGTAGATGAAAGTTAGCCTATAGAAAAGTGAAGAAGTAAAGTAAGAAAAGAAGATAGAAATTGAGTTTTAAGGAGTATGCTTTAAAATGAAAGTTGTTATTTTGAAAAATAAAAAAGTAAAGTAAGAAAAGAAGATAGAATTTGAGTTTTAAGGAGTATGCTTTGAGAAGTAATAAGTATTTTGAAAAGTGAAGAAGTAAAGTAAGAAAAGAATATCTAATGATAAGTTTTCGTAGCAAGCACTAAAATATGAGTTAGAATATCCAAAATGTTAGTAATAATATAATAATTACGAATCTGTATTCGGTTCGTCAAGATATGTTTGTAGATGAAAGTTAGCCTATAGAAAAGTGAAGAAGTAAAGTAAGAAAAGAAGATAGAAATTGAGTTTTAAGGAGTATGCTTTAAAATGAAAGTTGTTATTTTGAAAAATAAAAAAGTAAAGTAAGAAAAGAAGATAGAATTTGAGTTTTAAGGAGTATGCTTTGAGAAGTAATAAGTATTTTGAAAAGTGAAGAAGTAAAGTAAGAAAAGAATATCTAATGATAAGTTTTCGTAGCAAGCACTAAAATATGAGTTAGAATATCCAAAATGTTAGTAATAATATAATAATTACGAATCTGTATTCGGTTCGTCAAGATATGTTTGTAGATGAAAGTTAGCCTATAGAAAAGTGAAGAAGTAAAGTAAGAAAAGAAGATAGAAATTGAGTTTTAAGGAGTATGCTTTAAAATGAAAGTTGTTATTTTGAAAAATAAAAAAGTAAAGTAAGAAAAGAAGATAGAATTTGAGTTTTAAGGAGTATGCTTTGAGAAGTAATAAGTATTTTGAAAAGTGAAGAAGTAAAGTAAGAAAAGAATATCTAATGATAAGTTTTCGTAGCAAGCACTAAAATATGAGTTAGAATATCCAAAATGTTAGTAATAATATAATAATTACGAATCTGTATTCGGTTCGTCAAGATATGTTTGTAGATGAAAGTTAGCCTATAGAAAAGTGAAGAAGTAAAGTAAGAAAAGAAGATAGAAATTGAGTTTTAAGGAGTATGCTTTAAAATGAAAGTTGTTATTTTGAAAAATAAAAAAGTAAAGTAAGAAAAGAAGATAGAATTTGAGTTTTAAGGAGTATGCTTTGAGAAGTAATAAGTATTTTGAAAAGTGAAGAAGTAAAGTAAGAAAAGAATATCTAATGATAAGTTTTCGTAGCAAGCACTAAAATATGAGTTAGAATATCCAAAATGTTAGTAATAATATAATAATTACGAATCTGTATTCGGTTCGTCAAGATATGTTTGTAGATGAAAGTTAGCCTATAGAAAAGTGAAGAAGTAAAGTAAGAAAAGAAGATAGAAATTGAGTTTTAAGGAGTATGCTTTAAAATGAAAGTTGTTATTTTGAAAAATAAAAAAGTAAAGTAAGAAAAGAAGATAGAATTTGAGTTTTAAGGAGTATGCTTTGAGAAGTAATAAGTATTTTGAAAAGTGAAGAAGTAAAGTAAGAAAAGAATATCTAATGATAAGTTTTCGTAGCAAGCACTAAAATATGAGTTAGAATATCCAAAATGTTAGTAATAATATAATAATTACGAATCTGTATTCGGTTCGTCAAGATATGTTTGTAGATGAAAGTTAGCCTATAGAAAAGTGAAGAAGTAAAGTAAGAAAAGAAGATAGAAATTGAGTTTTAAGGAGTATGCTTTAAAATGAAAGTTGTTATTTTGAAAAATAAAAAAGTAAAGTAAGAAAAGAAGATAGAATTTGAGTTTTAAGGAGTATGCTTTGAGAAGTAATAAGTATTTTGAAAAGTGAAGAAGTAAAGTAAGAAAAGAATATCTAATGATAAGTTTTCGTAGCAAGCACTAAAATATGAGTTAGAATATCCAAAATGTTAGTAATAATATAATAATTACGAATCTGTATTCGGTTCGTCAAGATATGTTTGTAGATGAAAGTTAGCCTATAGAAAAGTGAAGAAGTAAAGTAAGAAAAGAAGATAGAAATTGAGTTTTAAGGAGTATGCTTTAAAATGAAAGTTGTTATTTTGAAAAATAAAAAAGTAAAGTAAGAAAAGAAGATAGAATTTGAGTTTTAAGGAGTATGCTTTGAGAAGTAATAAGTATTTTGAAAAGTGAAGAAGTAAAGTAAGAAAAGAATATCTAATGATAAGTTTTCGTAGCAAGCACTAAAATATGAGTTAGAATATCCAAAATGTTAGTAATAATATAATAATTACGAATCTGTATTCGGTTCGTCAAGATATGTTTGTAGATGAAAGTTAGCCTATAGAAAAGTGAAGAAGTAAAGTAAGAAAAGAAGATAGAAATTGAGTTTTAAGGAGTATGCTTTAAAATGAAAGTTGTTATTTTGAAAAATAAAAAAGTAAAGTAAGAAAAGAAGATAGAATTTGAGTTTTAAGGAGTATGCTTTGAGAAGTAATAAGTATTTTGAAAAGTGAAGAAGTAAAGTAAGAAAAGAATATCTAATGATAAGTTTTCGTAGCAAGCACTAAAATATGAGTTAGAATATCCAAAATGTTAGTAATAATATAATAATTACGAATCTGTATTCGGTTCGTCAAGATATGTTTGTAGATGAAAGTTAGCCTATAGAAAAGTGAAGAAGTAAAGTAAGAAAAGAAGATAGAAATTGAGTTTTAAGGAGTATGCTTTAAAATGAAAGTTGTTATTTTGAAAAATAAAAAAGTAAAGTAAGAAAAGAAGATAGAATTTGAGTTTTAAGGAGTATGCTTTGAGAAGTAATAAGTATTTTGAAAAGTGAAGAAGTAAAGTAAGAAAAGAATATCTAATGATAAGTTTTCGTAGCAAGCACTAAAATATGAGTTAGAATATCCAAAATGTTAGTAATAATATAATAATTACGAATCTGTATTCGGTTCGTCAAGATATGTTTGTAGATGAAAGTTAGCCTATAGAAAAGTGAAGAAGTAAAGTAAGAAAAGAAGATAGAAATTGAGTTTTAAGGAGTATGCTTTAAAATGAAAGTTGTTATTTTGAAAAATAAAAAAGTAAAGTAAGAAAAGAAGATAGAATTTGAGTTTTAAGGAGTATGCTTTGAGAAGTAATAAGTATTTTGAAAAGTGAAGAAGTAAAGTAAGAAAAGAATATCTAATGATAAGTTTTCGTAGCAAGCACTAAAATATGAGTTAGAATATCCAAAATGTTAGTAATAATATAATAATTACGAATCTGTATTCGGTTCGTCAAGATATGTTTGTAGATGAAAGTTAGCCTATAGAAAAGTGAAGAAGTAAAGTAAGAAAAGAAGATAGAAATTGAGTTTTAAGGAGTATGCTTTAAAATGAAAGTTGTTATTTTGAAAAATAAAAAAGTAAAGTAAGAAAAGAAGATAGAATTTGAGTTTTAAGGAGTATGCTTTGAGAAGTAATAAGTATTTTGAAAAGTGAAGAAGTAAAGTAAGAAAAGAATATCTAATGATAAGTTTTCGTAGCAAGCACTAAAATATGAGTTAGAATATCCAAAATGTTAGTAATAATATAATAATTACGAATCTGTATTCGGTTCGTCAAGATATGTTTGTAGATGAAAGTTAGCCTATAGAAAAGTGAAGAAGTAAAGTAAGAAAAGAAGATAGAAATTGAGTTTTAAGGAGTATGCTTTAAAATGAAAGTTGTTATTTTGAAAAATAAAAAAGTAAAGTAAGAAAAGAAGATAGAATTTGAGTTTTAAGGAGTATGCTTTGAGAAGTAATAAGTATTTTGAAAAGTGAAGAAGTAAAGTAAGAAAAGAATATCTAATGATAAGTTTTCGTAGCAAGCACTAAAATATGAGTTAGAATATCCAAAATGTTAGTAATAATATAATAATTACGAATCTGTATTCGGTTCGTCAAGATATGTTTGTAGATGAAAGTTAGCCTATAGAAAAGTGAAGAAGTAAAGTAAGAAAAGAAGATAGAAATTGAGTTTTAAGGAGTATGCTTTAAAATGAAAGTTGTTATTTTGAAAAATAAAAAAGTAAAGTAAGAAAAGAAGATAGAATTTGAGTTTTAAGGAGTATGCTTTGAGAAGTAATAAGTATTTTGAAAAGTGAAGAAGTAAAGTAAGAAAAGAATATCTAATGATAAGTTTTCGTAGCAAGCACTAAAATATGAGTTAGAATATCCAAAATGTTAGTAATAATATAATAATTACGAATCTGTATTCGGTTCGTCAAGATATGTTTGTAGATGAAAGTTAGCCTATAGAAAAGTGAAGAAGTAAAGTAAGAAAAGAAGATAGAAATTGAGTTTTAAGGAGTATGCTTTAAAATGAAAGTTGTTATTTTGAAAAATAAAAAAGTAAAGTAAGAAAAGAAGATAGAATTTGAGTTTTAAGGAGTATGCTTTGAGAAGTAATAAGTATTTTGAAAAGTGAAGAAGTAAAGTAAGAAAAGAATATCTAATGATAAGTTTTCGTAGCAAGCACTAAAATATGAGTTAGAATATCCAAAATGTTAGTAATAATATAATAATTACGAATCTGTATTCGGTTCGTCAAGATATGTTTGTAGATGAAAGTTAGCCTATAGAAAAGTGAAGAAGTAAAGTAAGAAAAGAAGATAGAAATTGAGTTTTAAGGAGTATGCTTTAAAATGAAAGTTGTTATTTTGAAAAATAAAAAAGTAAAGTAAGAAAAGAAGATAGAATTTGAGTTTTAAGGAGTATGCTTTGAGAAGTAATAAGTATTTTGAAAAGTGAAGAAGTAAAGTAAGAAAAGAATATCTAATGATAAGTTTTCGTAGCAAGCACTAAAATATGAGTTAGAATATCCAAAATGTTAGTAATAATATAATAATTACGAATCTGTATTCGGTTCGTCAAGATATGTTTGTAGATGAAAGTTAGCCTATAGAAAAGTGAAGAAGTAAAGTAAGAAAAGAAGATAGAAATTGAGTTTTAAGGAGTATGCTTTAAAATGAAAGTTGTTATTTTGAAAAATAAAAAAGTAAAGTAAGAAAAGAAGATAGAATTTGAGTTTTAAGGAGTATGCTTTGAGAAGTAATAAGTATTTTGAAAAGTGAAGAAGTAAAGTAAGAAAAGAATATCTAATGATAAGTTTTCGTAGCAAGCACTAAAATATGAGTTAGAATATCCAAAATGTTAGTAATAATATAATAATTACGAATCTGTATTCGGTTCGTCAAGATATGTTTGTAGATGAAAGTTAGCCTATAGAAAAGTGAAGAAGTAAAGTAAGAAAAGAAGATAGAAATTGAGTTTTAAGGAGTATGCTTTAAAATGAAAGTTGTTATTTTGAAAAATAAAAAAGTAAAGTAAGAAAAGAAGATAGAATTTGAGTTTTAAGGAGTATGCTTTGAGAAGTAATAAGTATTTTGAAAAGTGAAGAAGTAAAGTAAGAAAAGAATATCTAATGATAAGTTTTCGTAGCAAGCACTAAAATATGAGTTAGAATATCCAAAATGTTAGTAATAATATAATAATTACGAATCTGTATTCGGTTCGTCAAGATATGTTTGTAGATGAAAGTTAGCCTATAGAAAAGTGAAGAAGTAAAGTAAGAAAAGAAGATAGAAATTGAGTTTTAAGGAGTATGCTTTAAAATGAAAGTTGTTATTTTGAAAAATAAAAAAGTAAAGTAAGAAAAGAAGATAGAATTTGAGTTTTAAGGAGTATGCTTTGAGAAGTAATAAGTATTTTGAAAAGTGAAGAAGTAAAGTAAGAAAAGAATATCTAATGATAAGTTTTCGTAGCAAGCACTAAAATATGAGTTAGAATATCCAAAATGTTAGTAATAATATAATAATTACGAATCTGTATTCGGTTCGTCAAGATATGTTTGTAGATGAAAGTTAGCCTATAGAAAAGTGAAGAAGTAAAGTAAGAAAAGAAGATAGAAATTGAGTTTTAAGGAGTATGCTTTAAAATGAAAGTTGTTATTTTGAAAAATAAAAAAGTAAAGTAAGAAAAGAAGATAGAATTTGAGTTTTAAGGAGTATGCTTTGAGAAGTAATAAGTATTTTGAAAAGTGAAGAAGTAAAGTAAGAAAAGAATATCTAATGATAAGTTTTCGTAGCAAGCACTAAAATATGAGTTAGAATATCCAAAATGTTAGTAATAATATAATAATTACGAATCTGTATTCGGTTCGTCAAGATATGTTTGTAGATGAAAGTTAGCCTATAGAAAAGTGAAGAAGTAAAGTAAGAAAAGAAGATAGAAATTGAGTTTTAAGGAGTATGCTTTAAAATGAAAGTTGTTATTTTGAAAAATAAAAAAGTAAAGTAAGAAAAGAAGATAGAATTTGAGTTTTAAGGAGTATGCTTTGAGAAGTAATAAGTATTTTGAAAAGTGAAGAAGTAAAGTAAGAAAAGAATATCTAATGATAAGTTTTCGTAGCAAGCACTAAAATATGAGTTAGAATATCCAAAATGTTAGTAATAATATAATAATTACGAATCTGTATTCGGTTCGTCAAGATATGTTTGTAGATGAAAGTTAGCCTATAGAAAAGTGAAGAAGTAAAGTAAGAAAAGAAGATAGAAATTGAGTTTTAAAGGAGTATGCTTTAAAATGAAAGTTGTTATTTTGAAAAATAAAAAAGTAAAGTAAGAAAAGAAGATAGAATTTGAGTTTTAAGGAGTATGCTTTGAGAAGTAATAAGTATTTTGAAAAGTGAAGAAGTAAAGTAAGAAAAGAATATCTAATGATAAGTTTCGTAGCAAGCACTAAAATATGAGTTAGAATATCCAAAATGTTAGTAATAATATAATAATTACGAATCTGTATTCGGTTCGTCAAGATATGTTTGTAGATGAAAGTTAGCCTATAGAAAAGTGAAGAAGTAAAGTAAGAAAAGAAGATAGAAATTGAGTTTTAAGGAGTATGCTTTAAAATGAAAGTTGTTATTTTGAAAAATAAAAAAGTAAAGTAAGAAAAGAAGATAGAATTTGAGTTTTAAGGAGTATGCTTTGAGAAGTAATAAGTATTTTGAAAAGTGAAGAAGTAAAGTAAGAAAAGAATATCTAATGATAAGTTTTCGTAGCAAGCACTAAAATATGAGTTAGAATATCCAAAATGTTAGTAATAATATAATAATTACGAATCTGTATTCGGTTCGTCAAGATATGTTTGTAGATGAAAGTTAGCCTATAGAAAAGTGAAGAAGTAAAGTAAGAAAAGAAGATAGAAATTGAGTTTTAAGGAGTATGCTTTAAAATGAAAGTTGTTATTTTGAAAAATAAAAAAGTAAAGTAAGAAAAGAAGATAGAATTTGAGTTTTAAGGAGTATGCTTTGAGAAGTAATAAGTATTTTGAAAAGTGAAGAAGTAAAGTAAGAAAAGAATATCTAATGATAAGTTTTCGTAGCAAGCACTAAAATATGAGTTAGAATATCCAAAATGTTAGTAATAATATAATAATTACGAATCTGTATTCGGTTCGTCAAGATATGTTTGTAGATGAAAGTTAGCCTATAGAAAAGTGAAGAAGTAAAGTAAGAAAAGAAGATAGAAATTGAGTTTTTAAGGAGTATGCTTTAAAATGAAAGTTGTTATTTTTGAAAAATAAAAAAGTAAAGTAAGAAAAGAAGATAGAATTTGAGTTTTAAGGAGTATGCTTTGAGAAGTAATAAGTATTTTGAAAAGTGAAGAAGTAAAGTAAGAAAAGAATATCTAATGATAAGTTTTCGTAGCAAGCACTAAAATATGAGTTAGAATATCCAAAATGTTAGTAATAATATAATAATTACGAATCTGTATTCGGTTCGTCAAGATATGTTTGTAGATGAAAGTTAGCCTATAGAAAAGTGAAGAAGTAAAGTAAGAAAAGAAGATAGAAATTGAGTTTTAAGGAGTATGCTTTAAAATGAAAGTTGTTATTTTGAAAAATAAAAAAGTAAAGTAAGAAAAGAAGATAGAATTTGAGTTTTAAGGAGTATGCTTTGAGAAGTAATAAGTATTTTGAAAAGTGAAGAAGTAAAGTAAGAAAAGAATATCTAATGATAAGTTTTCGTAGCAAGCACTAAAATATGAGTTAGAATATCCAAAATGTTAGTAATAATATAATAATTACGAATCTGTATTCGGTTCGTCAAGATATGTTTGTAGATGAAAGTTAGCCTATAGAAAAGTGAAGAAGTAAAGTAAGAAAAGAAGATAGAAATTGAGTTTTAAGGAGTATGCTTTAAAATGAAAGTTGTTATTTTGAAAAATAAAAAAGTAAAGTAAGAAAAGAAGATAGAATTTGAGTTTTAAGGAGTATGCTTTGAGAAGTAATAAGTATTTTGAAAAGTGAAGAAGTAAAGTAAGAAAAGAATATCTAATGATAAGTTTTCGTAGCAAGCACTAAAATATGAGTTAGAATATCCAAAATGTTAGTAATAATATAATAATTACGAATCTGTATTCGGTTCGTCAAGATATGTTTGTAGATGAAAGTTAGCCTATAGAAAAGTGAAGAAGTAAAGTAAGAAAAGAAGATAGAAATTGAGTTTTAAGGAGTATGCTTTAAAATGAAAGTTGTTATTTTGAAAAATAAAAAAGTAAAGTAAGAAAAGAAGATAGAATTTGAGTTTTAAGGAGTATGCTTTGAGAAGTAATAAGTATTTTGAAAAGTGAAGAAGTAAAGTAAGAAAAGAATATCTAATGATAAGTTTTCGTAGCAAGCACTAAAATATGAGTTAGAATATCCAAAATGTTAGTAATAATATAATAATTACGAATCTGTATTCGGTTCGTCAAGATATGTTTGTAGATGAAAGTTAGCCTATAGAAAAGTGAAGAAGTAAAGTAAGAAAAGAAGATAGAAATTGAGTTTTAAGGAGTATGCTTTAAAATGAAAGTTGTTATTTTGAAAAATAAAAAAGTAAAGTAAGAAAAGAAGATAGAATTTGAGTTTTAAGGAGTATGCTTTGAGAAGTAATAAGTATTTTGAAAAGTGAAGAAGTAAAGTAAGAAAAGAATATCTAATGATAAGTTTTCGTAGCAAGCACTAAAATATGAGTTAGAATATCCAAAATGTTAGTAATAATATAATAATTACGAATCTGTATTCGGTTCGTCCAAGATATGTTTGTAGATGAAAGTTAGCCTATAGAAAAGTGAAGAAGTAAAGTAAGAAAAGAAGATAGAAATTGAGTTTTAAGGAGTATGCTTTAAAATGAAAGTTGTTATTTTGAAAAATAAAAAAGTAAAGTAAGAAAAGAAGATAGAATTTGAGTTTTAAGGAGTATGCTTTGAGAAGTAATAAGTATTTTGAAAAGTGAAGAAGTAAAGTAAGAAAAGAATATCTAATGATAAGTTTTCGTAGCAAGCACTAAAATATGAGTTAGAATATCCAAAATGTTAGTAATAATATAATAATTACGAATCTGTATTCGGTTCGTCAAGATATGTTTGTAGATGAAAGTTAGCCTATAGAAAAGTGAAGAAGTAAAGTAAGAAAAGAATATTAATGATAAGTTTTCGTAGCAAGCACTAAAATATAAGTTAGAATATTCAAAATGTTAGTAATAATTAAATAATTACGAATCTGTATTCGGTTTGTCAAGATATGCTTGTAGATGAAAGTTAGCCTATTGAAAAGTGAAGAAGTAAAGTAAGAAAAGAATATCTAATGATAAGTTTGCGTAGCAAGCACTAAAATATAAGTTAGAATATCCAAAATGTTAGAAATAATATAATAATTACGAATCTGTATTCGGTTTGTCCAGATATGCTTGTAGATGAAAGTTAGCCTATAGAAAAGTGAAGAAGTAAAGTAAGAAAAGAATATCTAATGATAAGTTTTCGTAGCAAGCACTAAAATATGAGTTAGAATATCCAAAATGTTAGTAATAATATAATAATTACGAATCTGTATTCGGTTCGTCAAGATATGTTTGTAGATGAAAGTTAGCCTATAGAAAAGTGAAGAAGTAAAGTAAGAAAAGAATATCTAATGATAAGTTTTCTTAGCAAGCACTAAAATATAAGTTAGAATATCCAAAATGTTAGAAATAATATAATAATTACGAATCTGTATTCGGTTTGTCCAGATATGCTTGTAGATGAAAGTTAGCCTATAGAAAAGTGAAGAAGTAAAGTAAGAAAAGAATATCTAATGATAAGTTTGCGTAGCAAGCACTAAAATATAAGTTAGAATATCCAAAATGTTAGAAATAATATAATAATTACGAATCTGTATTCGGTTTGTCCAGATATGCTTGTAGATGAAAGTTAGCCTATAGAAAAGTGAAGAAGTAAAGTAAGAAAAGAATATCTAATGATAAGTTTGCGTAGCAAGCACTAAAATATAAGTTAGAATATCCAAAATGTTAGAAATAATATAATAATTACGAATCTGTATTCGGTTTGTCCAGATATGCTTGTAGATGAAAGTTAGCCTATAGAAAAGTGAAGAAGTAAAGTAAGAAAAGAATATCTAATGATAAGTTTGCGTAGCAAGCACTAAAATATAAGTTAGAATATTCAAAATGTTAGTAATAATTAAATAATTACGAATCTGTATTCGGTTTGTCAAGATATGCTTGTAGATGAAAGTTAGCCTATTGAAAAGTGAAGAAGTAAAGTAAGAAAAGAATATCTAATGATAAGTTTTCTTAGCAAGCACTAAAATATAAGTTAGAATATCCAAAATGTTAGAAATAATATAATAATTACGAATCTGTATTCGGTTTGTCCAGATATGCTTGTAGATGAAAGTTAGCCTATAGAAAAGTGAAGAAGTAAAGTAAGAAAAGAATATCTAATGATAAGTTTTCGTAGCAAGCACTAAAATATGAGTTAGAATATCCAAAATGTTAGTAATAATATAATAATTACGAATCTGTATTCGGTTTGTCCAGATATGCTTGTAGATGAAAGTTAGCCTATAGAAAAGTGAAGAAGTAAAGTAAGAAAAGAATATCTAATGATAAGTTTTCTTAGCAAGCACTAAAATATAAGTTAGAATATCCAAAATGTTAGAAATAATATAATAATTACGAATCTGTATTCGGTTTGTCCAGATATGCTTGTAGATGAAAGTTAGCCTATAGAAAAGTGAAGAAGTAAAGT
>CAMPDV010003641.1:0-52909 GCA_946699065.1 Loxodes magnus
GAGATAGAGAGATTGGAAATATAGCTTTAAGAGAATTAAATAAAGGATGAATAAAAATATTCTTAATATAAAGCTATTCTTAACTTAATGAATATGGAAGCTTAGGTCTTTGAGAGAATGATGAAGGAAGTTCAGTTTAGTTAAGAATAAGAGTTGCGAGTTAGAGTATAGAAACAATCCTTTTAGAGTATTATATAACATTTATGATAGGAGTTGTAGAATGTAAATAAGGAAAGTAAAGAATAAATTTAAAAGTTAAATTAAGTTATTAGAGATAAGGAATTTATATTTAATTATTTGAGGGAATAAATATCTCGCTACTAGAAAGTAATAGAAGAGTAAGAAATATAGCGTGAGAATTTGATATAGTAGTAAAATACTATCTTGTAGTAAAAAATTTTCGAGTTATAAGGCTATAAAAATAAGTTAGAGGAATAATCTAAGTGTTTGAATGAGTAAATAAAAAGTTTATCAAACTAGGGCGTTTAATATTAAAGGTAAATAAGTGAGTTGTTGTAAGCTATTGAAGAGAAGGATTAAAAGAATCAATCTTAAAAGTTTTTTAATTTTTATTAAAAAATTTCATACTAAAACATATTGTATTACTATATATAAATTATTTCCAGTTTTCTTTTATTATTCCAAAATTATAAATCTTAGTCTGTTTCCAAAATCTTATTAAATATAAAAAGCAGAGTAAATACGATTTTTTTAATTTACTAAAAAGTTACTTATTTTAACTTTTTATGACTATAAATTTAATAAATGTTACTATTTAAAATTAATTATTCTTTAAAATAATTGAAAAGATGGTGGAAGCTGAGAATGACCTTGGTAACAACATTTTCTGGTTTTATGGCTAGGAACAAGTTCCTTTCCTGTCGCTGAGAAAGTCCCTGGTCAGAGTCCTTTTCTGAAGGGATTACTGTCTTTGAGATTATCCACTCTTGGTAGGGGCTTGAAGCCTGGCTGTTCATAGCGATGGAGCTCCCTAGAAGCTGTGTCTGGAGCACAACAGGATATCCTTGTTATTCCATAAAAAGAGAGCGTCGGTTCGTGCAATCGGAAAGAAGTTTCCGGTCCAAAAACTTTTTTAGTTGAAATTAATTAATAAATTATTCTTTAAAAGCAATTCAAAATATTTAGAATTGTTTAATATTTTATTTATTTTTAATTATTGAAATATATAATTTAAATCTAAATAAATCTATTATAACTGTAGAAAAATTATTATATAAATGTAAAAAAATTAATTAAACTTTTTAAATTTAAAAAGCTTTAAGCAATAAATTTTTAAAGAAATATAAATAAAATTCATTTTTTTAACTTTAATTTATAAAATAAATTTAATTATAAAAAGGTGATTATTTATTAGACTGAAATTGCTGAATCTATTATGATCAAAAGTTCTGCATCTTGCTCAGACATAACTCCTAATATACGGTCTTTAATACTAATATTTCAAGTGATATGAGCGAGGATAGGTAGTTGATATTTGGATATCTGCAGTCAGGGAACTTCATCACTATAAACTGTCAATCGTCAAGTCCTTATTAATGGTAAATCGGATAATCCAATTTTACATTGAATCAGGATGCTACATTCATGCTAGTGACCTGTAACTAATTGTAGACGAAGCACTATTCTGAAACCGCCAAATTTAAATTATGAATTAATGTGAGATATGCTCTCGAACATTTATAATTGCAAGAAATATAATTAAGATGTTTAAAATATCTTTGTTCTATACTAAAAAGTTTACTTAAAATAAATTCAAAGACTAATTCTCATAGTTTGAGTAAGACATAGACAAAGATAGTATTTGCCTGTCTTGGAATCTAATGATAGACAATTGTTAGAAATGTCATAAGGCTAATGAAACGGTGATATGCGATGATTGCTTTACTAACTACGGACTAGGAGAAAATGAGTGCTTTTTATGCAGTGAAATACACTAAGATTGTTTCAAATGTAAATAGAAAGGCTTTTTTCTGCAAAATAGGACTCTTATACTTTCTAATAGAACATGCAAAATTTAGTGTGGTGATATAGAGCAAGATAATGATTATGACTAAATTAATCTACTTTGTATCTAGTAGCTTTAAAACTGTAATAAGTGTAAAAAGCAAAATAAATAATGCTTTGAGTGCTAAAGAGGATTTTTCCTAGATAACAACAATTAATGCTATTTTTTTTCAGTAATTAATTTGAATTGCATTAGTGCTCAAAGTCAACTGAATGCACATTATACTCAGATTAAAAGTTATTTAATGGAAATTGTGTCGAGCAATGGTTTTCGACAGAATAGGATTAATCAAAGTCAGGTGCTTGTAGTTCTTGCAGCTAAACAATAGATAATTGTTCAGAGTGTTCTAAAGATGAAAGCTTATACTTCTCCTACTTCTTTCTGTATATTTTAACTGAAAGCATCAGTTGCGATTCAAATATGACATAAGAAGAATAATCTAATCAATAGAAGGTTGAGGATAAGTAATGAATTATTAACATATTTAATATAGCATCTTCAGAAAAAGAAGCTATTAAGAAAATTTCACAGATGTAGGATACTACTATAATGTGGAAGTTGGTTCAGCAACAGCAATTAGTCTTTTCTTTCTTCGAGTGGATCAACTGGAAATATCTTTACATTCATATTAGCAAACTATTTTTTTATAAAATGGTTTAATAAATGTTGAAAAAGTCTGCAATATTATTAGCATACTTCTAGCAGGTGAATCAGAGTTTGTTGAAAGAGCCATCAAAATAACTAAATCAAGATGTTTATTTGAATTCACTCTAAAATGGCTTATTTGAAATAAGTAAATGAGGAGAAAATTCTTTCTTACCAAACATCTCAGCAAACTTTATTGTAATACTTGTAGTTATTGAATGTGAATTGTTATTATAACTCGATTTAAATACACTTAAAGCAAAAAATTAAGTAATTTTAGACTCAAGTACTTACATTACAGATTGGTTTTTACTCTTTATTTCGTATTTAGCTTAAAGATAGGTTACTTTCCTGCTTATAAGCTAAAGATTTTAGCCTAGAAAACTCATGAACTGCTGTAAACTTAATATCAGCCTGCTTAAGCTTAGTAAGCTTAATTTTAG
The DNA here is from genome assembly GCA_946699065.1 of Loxodes magnus. NCBI lineage: Eukaryota > Ciliophora > Karyorelictea > Loxodida > Loxodidae > Loxodes > Loxodes magnus. The sequence continues at coordinate 3,115 of CAMPDV010003641.1, forward strand.
GTTTTGCAAATATCAGTCATCTTTTACTTGTTTTGGGTAATTATTAAGTTCTTGAAGATTAAGAATAAAACAAACCCCTGAGAACTAGAACCAGAAATACTACTTTTGTGATATCAAATGAAGTATTTGATGAACTTAAAACTGAAAAATTGGCTTTGCTGTTTTAACCTTTATTTTTGATCCAAATGCTCTTGTTAACTTACTTTTTGAAAGGGTTTAGATATAACTCTTCACTCTAAACGACTCTATGTTAAGTTTAGACTCAATTTAAGCTTTTTTTACTTGCATGTTAGCCTTTCGAGTCACACATGGTTAGCAAAGCTTACATATTCTAAGAGATATGAATTTCCTTTCTAATTTTTTTAATTTCTATTTCTTAGCCTAAGTAAGTAGCAAAAGAACAAGAAATTTAGAGACAATAAATTCTGATAGAGCTAAGATAATTGGGAAAATGATAGTGCTAGTGTAAGATAGCATCTCATTTATTTGCTTAGTTTATTGTTTCTTTTCAATGATAAAAGATCTGATAAAGTATATAAGAAAAATAGGGAAAATAGGGAAAAGAAGCAAGAGTTTTAAAATCACTGGCTAGAAATGTATTAGAGACAAAACCTAACTAAGGCTAAGGGATTTAAGAGTGCAATATTTAATTTCCTTAAGATCCAAATAATTACAAGCATCAGAATGATTTTAGTAATGAGGAGTCGTTTCAAGTCTAACACAATAATTCTCGATTATTTCTAAAGAGGAATATGAATTATAAATTTTAACCATCTGAAATCAGAACATAGGTAAGTTTCTATAATTTAAAAGTTAGATTTTATATACAATGAAAACATGAACTAGACAAGATAAATAATAAGATATAGCTCAAGTCTCAGCTAAAAGATCAGGAATAAAAATTAATATTTATCTTAAGTTAAGAAATCATATAACTGGCTAAGATATATAGCAAAGCGACTGCATAAAAGTGCTATAATTAAAGATCTGATAAAGGGATTATCCCACAAGTATTAAATACATATGAAGAAGGAAAATACTGTAAAGTTAAATCCACCAGATAGAAAGCCCCAAAGAAGGAAAAAAAGAGTAGATAGATGAAAATTACTTTTAGTTTGACGATTAATAATTAAATTTGTATCCATACTTTCTAAAAGCTGCTTTATAGCTATGTTTTGCACTTTAATCTTATAACTTAAGAATCACCATGCAAGATAATAAAATAGAAGAGAGATATGTAATTAATCTTGTTATATTTATCTTTAAGCATAGTTAAATATTCTATTGATAAAAACTAATCAGAGTAAGTAAGTGAGAATGAATAACCAGATTTATCTTTTAAGTGATAATATAGAATGAGAAGAGTAAATCATTCTTTTTAGCAATGCAAGCTTATAAAATAACTTAAGTAATTAAATAAAGCAAATGCATAATGAGACTCTAAACTTTAATTATATAGTAAAACACTTAATCATCAAAGATAGAAGTAACTATATTTTAGACCGTTTTGTTCTTTTTAGGATTTAAATTTTTTACTTATATAGATATTTAGTTATGTATTTAATGTAAATATTAGTTAAACTTAAAAACTAATGGCTTATATTTAATTAATTAGAGAAAGCTAACTATATAATTATTTCTATCTACTATTTAAATCATCCTCTGCTTTTAGAGAAGGCTAGAGATAAGTATGAAACAGTAAGTTTAATTAAAAGATAAAATTTTGCTTCTTTCAGGTAAAGATCTCTTTATGTTTAGTTTATCTTGGAACTAGTACTTCATTAATTTTATTTGGTAAGATGTTTTTCGTTATTTTTTAACCTTTCTATTTTGTATAATAAACACTATAATAATGATGATTGTTTGTTAGTCTAGCTAGGGAATTTATTGCGAAATATACTCTATAATGCTTTGTGAGAAAATCTAAATAGCATTTTGATATTGTAGTCTTTTAGCTCTTTTCTTAAATCTGAGATTAAAAATCAAGAGCTTTTCTTTCGTTATACTCCACAAATCACGGATAATTTACGCAGCTAGCAATATAAGGTGTAGACTTCTACGTTTGGTACTGCATTTTATTTTTCATCTCCTCATTTCATTCAACCTTCAGAAGATAAGCTCAAGAATAAAAAAATGCCTTTATCTAATAAAAATATCTGAACAATGGAAGATATTTCAGGTTCAAGTTATAAAGAAACAGGTAGATACTACTAAGTTAAATGGCTGAATTATCCTATCTACTTTAAAATTGGTTTTCATCTCTTCTTAAACCTATAAACTTTTCCTTTGAATAAGGGAGAAGTTCATAAAGGAATCAAGCTTAAGTTTAATGATATATTTCACAGTTCTAAGTAAAATTAAAAAAATTGCTATCTAGCATTGTTCTTGCCTTTGTATATCTAATTGATTTAAGATTCGAATCTCTAAATTTATTCATTTTTTCTAGTATCCTAGAAATAAAGTTACTAGTACATTTAGTAGCATCCTTATAGTGTTTGTCTATCAAATTTAAGAACGCTTTGATATATCTACTCATATAGAGACTTAATTTTGATAGGATTCTTAATTGAACCTAATTAAAGATACTTAGTTATTTTTATCTAGTAATATCCTATAAATAAAACATCTGCTTAGTATGATAATTTAAGGAAATTATCCTTACTTAATACATTAAATGATTTAGATAGGCCAAACATATCTAGTTCCATTCCACGCTATTAACTAAAGGTAATGATATATTTTTAATCCCTTGTATCTAAGTAATTTAAAGTATGAGTGTCCTCTTTTACATTTATTCTTATTTTACTTAACTGTCTATTTATTTATACTCCTATTACTTTTTAATTTAGTTAAAGGTAATTTATTTAAACCATTTGATAGCTATATGATTATACAAGCCTATATTAGAAGCAAAGCTATAATATTTAATAAGCTTTTATAGGTAAATATCAGATGCTGATTGTAAGATGCTTAAGCTTTATTAAAAGACTCTAACTTGCTATTTAGTAGATTTAGTTTTATTAGCATTACTCTTATCTGTTATTACTGCTATCTATCTATATTAAGTAACCTAGTTTATCCTAGCAGATATAGACATGCATACACTTAGTTTTAGTACTATGTGGATGTTACTAGATATGCTAATTCACATTCTCTAGGTTTTTTATTTATGGTCTTTTTGGTAATTTTTATTACTATAAAATGGATCAAAGTGATAGCTTCATAAAAAGGCTAGTTTAAATAACTAAGTAATAAGAATCTTAGACTTTAAGACTGGAAGAAAATGAAGGCAGTCAAAAGAGAAAGGAATATTAGGTGCTAGATCTTTTGATAGGAGAAGGGTATATGACTGATAAGCTTTTTGGTGAAAGGATAGTAGTTAGCTATTTAGAGAGTAAATAGCTTTAGTACTCAAAATTAATACTTTCCTAGGAAATCAGCTAGATGAGAAACTCAAACGGTTATAGGGATTTAAAGGAATAAAACTCTGATAATTAACCTATCGATAAAGGATTAGAAATAGATCAACAATCTTTCTAGCAATAGACCTAAAACTCTCCAATCTACTCTGTTGAAGACTAAACGTTCACTACTACAAACCTAGAAACAAACGAAAATTAATTAAAAAAAAGCAACGAAATAAAATACATTTAAATCCTCAACACTCAAAGCAATGAAGAGAGTATAAGAGAAAGGCAGTTGAATATAGATAAGAATTTATTAGAAAGCAAAAGAGTAGAAAATAGAATTCTGATAAATAATAATAGACTCAAGGTTTTTATTTTATAAACTTAAAATTAAATTCAGTCAAATAATAAATTGAACTTTGTTTAATTAAACTGAGAACTAGTAATATAGAAATGATAACAAGTGAAGACTTCTTAAGAGCTTTAAAAAGAGTTAGTTTGTATGCTTAAGTAAAAATTCGGGTTAGTTCAAATCTTGTATTCGCTGGTGCTTCAGGAGTAGGTTGGCATGGAGTGGAAGTAAGTTTTAGATTAGTGAGGAAAGATTGACTAGAAGGAAAGTTTTGACTATAGGTAGGTTAAATAGATGCTTTAGTAAAAGGATTCAGAGTAGCTGGACTAAATCTAGAGTTAGTTGGTTAGTTTATTATCAAGGAGAGAAGATAGATAAATTGCCTTTCTATATGGAAATAAATAAGTCTTATTCTAAATCTCTTTCAATAAGCTAGATATCGAGTCCTTCTTCAGCAAGGAGAAGAACAATTTTTTAAAGCTTATCAAACTAGAAAGAAAGGAAGAGCTGTAAGAGACTGATCTAGAAATAAAGGAAATTTCAATCTAAACTCAAAGTAAGTTAATGGTTAAACTATGCTGCTAGGATAAAGCCTAGGAACTTAATTTATTTTATAGAGAACAATAAATTAAGTAAGCTTAGCCTAAAGTGAATGACTATAGAGGGGCATTAGAAGAGAAATTATCAAGCTATCAAATAATAGAAAAGCTTTATGATTGCTTCAACAAATGACTATTTAGCTATGAGTAGCTATTGTAAATAGATATCAATAGAGACAAAAATAACGTAGTTTTAGAGTATTTGGAGTAATAAGATAGCACTACTAGATAATAATACTCAGTTTATGTATTGAATAAGCATAACGAAGCTAATTGTGAAAACTGCTAAGAATTCATTAAAATATAGAGGTAGCAAGTAGTAATAAAGCTATCATAAATCTGCTAAGATGAATAGCAGAAATTATAACTCATAGCGTTTCTAAGGGATGGGATAGAACTTACGAAGATTTTATACGCTTGGATAATCTAAGACTGGATAGGGATTAATTTCATAACAGCTCTATAAGTTTTATAAAGATACTAAATAGCATAAAATTAAGATACGGAACTAATAATACTTCAACTAGAAAGCAACTAAATCTAAAACTTGGAGTAGTATTTAGAAGACTAAGACTTAGAGACTTAAGGAGATAATATATGACATAATGTCTTAATTTTTTAAAACTAGTAAAGTATCTTAGAGATATAGCTTGGGGGTTTCTTGTAATATCTTTTAGTAAAGATAGCAACCATTGAAGGTATAAACTATAAGAGAAACTTGATAAAGTATAGACTAACTTTAGGATAGAGAGGGTGGATAGGATAATAGTTTAAAATGATATGAACTATTTATAGTTATATGGATAGGATGGTAAGTTGCTTTATGCTTACATGTCTAGTTAAGAAGATATGAATGTTGAATAGATAGAGTATCCTGAATACTTGAGAGGCAAGCTTATAGAAAGTAAAGAAATTTGATAAGACTAGATATAAAATAAAGTTCTCTTGCTTCAATGCTAACAAATATGCAACTCTGTGTAGAAAAATTGATACCATAATGAAGACTAGTAGAGAATAGGAATTTACTCTGAAGATGAATGAGTATAAACTTAGAAAGAAGTATTGGTAGAAAGACTGAAAGTGTATATGCAAAACGAAGGTATTGTTCAAGAATCGATAAACTAGGCAATATAAAAATACTCAAATGATAGCACTAGTAGCTTATATAATATCATATTTAGCACTATTATAGATAATCTATCTGTATAAGGAAAAAATAAGGAGTTAAAAGAGTAATAACCATAGCTTACTTAAGAGTTTTATTTTATCCATAGGAAAATAAATAAGTTCTTAAAGCAAACTTTTGGAAGAGTATCAGGTAACGAAAGTTGGGCTTAATATATATTAAAGATCTAGTAAGTATGAAATTGAATAATCTAAAATAAAGTAGAAAGTTAGAGGAACTAATTTTAAGAAAATGAAATTAAAGATTTGAAAGTGCATTAAATTAATAACAACGTAGTTGCTTTGTTTATTTCTCAGCTTTTTAAACCTAGAAATTAAGATTATTTAAGTTTTATAGTATTTGAAGAAGTAGAATAGGAGAATGATTGGCATCATTTTACTAAATATCCTAACTAATAAATTGTTAGGTACTGTAGGGAAAATATCAAAAGTGAAAGCTAAGTAAAATAGTTTGTTTAGTAGCTTCAATAATAGGGAGTTTTAGAACTTATTTGAATCAAAATTTTTTAAAATCTAAAGAGCTTCACAACACTGATGTAAGTAATAAATTAAATTGACTAGAACTAAGCGAAAATTGATAAACATAAAGTGTTAGAATTACTTGAACAAGGTTAAATGGAAGAGTTTTATAAGCTAATAGAAGCATGTTTAGAGGACTATCACACGGCTAATCCTCAATTTTTGTTCTTCATAAACAAAGAAAAGTTTCTTTACTGGATAATTCTAGACTAATAAAGGAGGATCATTCAATGTCCTTATTACTTAGGACAAAACAATCCTTCAATTTTATTCGATCTACTTAACTAGCTATAGTGAGATAATATAGTCATATCATTCTACGATAAGCCTAAAAATTATTTCTATGAAAGCAAGTTTATAGAGCATTACTTAAAAATAGATCCTCAAGTATATTTTAACTCTTTGGATCTGAATGGCACAATTACAAGCAACTATCAAACAACTTTTCCAGGATACACCTTAATTAAAGCTATTTACAACCATGATAAAGCGATATTACTATAAGCAAAGAATTGGAACGGTTAATTAAGAGCTATAAAAATCCTAAAAAATGGAGATTAGACTAAATAGCTAGAATAAGTTATCCATAAACTATAAGCTAATAAAGAGAGATATGAAAAGCACTGCATCCAAATCTATAACTATTCCTTTAATAAGCTTACTCATACTTACTGGATGGAAATGCAGTATTGTGAATCAGGAAACTTATAGCAAGCTATATAGAAAAAATAACCTTTTAAGGTTAAAGAAATATTCGATGTTTTTAATTAAATGGTGGAAGCTCTTGCTTTCCTTCAAGAAATAGGGATATACCATTAAGGCATAAAGCCTAAAAATATTTGGATAGAAAAGTAGTAATTTAACTAAGTTCAGTAAAAGCAAACATATAAACTAGGACATTTTGATCAGGCAGATCCTTTGCTATCTATAAGATATCAAGATACCATAAAATAATATGATCAGTACCAGTCTCCATAAATAGTATTGAAGCAGTAAATAAACCTTTTTAAATCTGACGTTTTTTCGTTAGGTATTACTTTATTAGAAATAGCTTCACTTAAAGATTGCTCTCGACTCTAGCTAAACTAAATAAAAAGGAGCGAGGAAGAATTAAGTAGTTTAATTGACAAAAGACTTTGACATTATCAATAGGATTAGAATTATGAAGATTTATAGGTACTCTTGCTTAATTTACTTCAATGAGAGGAACACTAGAGATTTGATTTTAAAGAATTGAAACGAAAAGAAGTTCGAAGAAGCTATTAGGTTTACTAAATCTAAGATAGTAACTTCACGGTTAGTAGAATTTAATCCAACTAGTCAACTTTTCAAAGACTTCAAGAAGAGAATTATAATCAGTACTAAGTTGACTAAGAGAGTTTAGATAGACTTAACGAAGTATATTTCTAATAGAGTTCTAGTGGTTTAGAGTATTAAGGCCAAGAAACTAGTAACTAAAACTCTTAAAGAGAAGTAATGCAACCATGTTAATAGTATGCTAATAGCCAATGAGATCTAAAGAACTAGCATAATTTAAACTACTTAAAAGAGCTCAGGAAGAAGGAAAGAATTCCTTTTTTAAAACTTAAAGAAGTATAGCAAAAGTAGTCATAAAGGTTTTATTTGATCAAGCTAATATAGCAAGATCTATACACCAAATAGTATTCTAAGTACTATATTTCAGATCAAGTATCATTTCATAATTAAACTTATGTAGGATAAATAAACGAATTCTATTAACCTGAAGGAATGGGAAGAATGCTGAATGAAGAGATCTATTATGAAGGAGAATTTAAAAATGGACTAAAGCATGGAAATGGTATAATAGTTAACCTCTTTAAATAAACTATAGAGAAAGTAGTACATAATCTAGCCAAATAGGTAAAGTCATAAGTTATAAAGGGATATGAAACTGATGAAATTAGCTAATATTTAAGTACTGCAAATTGATTTCCTAGTATATAAATATAAAACTCTCTTATAAGCACAATTATATCACAGATGTAAGAAGCAGCATTAACTTAGATGACTATCAATAACGAGTAAATACATCAAGTTTATAAAAATATTGACTGCTTGGAGTTTGAAGGATAAGTCAATGAATAAAGAAATCCTCATGGGTTTGGATAAATATACGATAGCCAAAACAAATGGTTCTATTGTGGATTTTTCAAACATGGTAAAAAGCATGGAAATGGGCTTATTATAGATCTAGAATTATATAGCACAGGATTCATAGAGTTTACCTATGATAAAATGGTATTTCAAGAAATACTGGATTATGATAACCAAGACTAAATAGCGATATTAAAGCACTGAAACAATAAAATATCTGAATTCTTAATAAACTTCAGAACGTAATTCAGAATCTCAGAAATAAGCGACTTATCATAATTTGAAGGACAGAATAATATCTATGAGCTAGACTTGTAAGACTACATAAAAATTCTAGTTAAAGATATAGAGGAAGATATCAAGTGAATAGGATTTTGAAATAGTTGTAAGATAGAGAATAAAACTTGCTTTTAAACTTATGAACAGAAAATTAAGTACATAGTATGTCAGAAGCTAAACCTTTTTTTATTCGATAAAGTAAAAAAGATAAGGCAAATAGCATGCTTTACATAAGAAAACATGTAAAAACAATAATAAAGCATTTAAAGCTAGAAAGAAGTTAAAGAAATATACTTAAATCTGAGGAGATAAATCCATGACATTATTAAGATCTAGAAATAATAGATTCTCTTCTTTAACTAAGTCTTAACTTCATATGACTTACTGACATACACACTCAAAAATAACTCAGATAAAATAATCAGTTAAAGCATGAAGCGAGACTAAACGGATGTGGTAAAGACAAGTCCACATCATAAAAATGAAGATTCCTATGAAGGCTAACAGCTAGAAAACTAGAAATTCAGATTTGGAGTTTATAAGTTTAAAAATGGAGACATACATAAAGGGTAATTTTTAGGAGATAAATAATATGGAAACGGTATAATATAATATAAAAATGGTGATAAATATGAAGGAGATGTTTTTAATAGTTAAATATGCGGAAATGGTACTTATTGATTCAAGAATGGAGATAAATATGAAGGATAGTGAATTGAAAATAAACTATGAGGATATGGAACTTATTTCTACGCGAAAAAAACTTAAAATGGGAACTCTTATGAAATAAACTAGTTACTAATATAAATTAAAGAAAAATGAAAAGTGAAGTTAGATGAAATACTTTCAAAAAATTAAGAAAGTGACTAAAAAAAGACTTGGAGTATATACAAAGGAGAATGATTAAATAGTTGAAAACATGGATATGGTTAATGAAAATTTAAAAATGGAAAAAACTATGAGGGGAGTTTTGAAGAAGATATTCAATAAGGAATAGGAAAGTCAAATCTTCCAAAAAAAGAAATCTATTTTGGTTAATTTTAAAGAGGTTCGTAGAATGGCTGAGGGCTTTGTAAATTTTAGAGTGAAAATATATTCATAGGATAATATCTAAATGGAGTAATACAGGGACTTGGAATAGCTTATTACAAAGAGAAAGGAATTTATGAAGGAGAATGAATAAATTCGTAAAAATAAGGATATGGATGCTATTTATTTAGAAATGGGGATAGATATGAAGGATCATTCTACGAGAATAAAAGATAAGGAAAAGGAATTAATGTTTATAACAATGGAGATATATATGAAGGAGAATGAATGAATGATTAATTACATGGGATAGGGACTTATAAATATAAGAATGGAAATACATATTCAGGATAATGAGAATTTAATTTGCCACAAGGCAAAGGAATTTTAAGTTATTCAAAAGGAAATAAGTATGAAGGAGAATTTTTTGAGGGAAAAGAGCATGGATTTGGCATTTAATATTATAGTAATGGAAATAAATATGAAGGCTATTGAAAAAAAGGAGAGAGAGATGGACAAGGAAAATTATTTTATTCCAACGGTGATTGATATGAAGGAAATTGAAAGGAAAACGAAAAATATGGTATAGTAACTTTTTATTCTAACTAAGAAAAATATTAAGGATAAATGGAAAAAAACAAAAAGCATGGTAAAGGTAAATTATGATATGTTAATGGAGATATATATGATGGATATTGACAAGAAAATTTAAGATAAGGATACGGATAATTTCAGTGATTGGGGAATAGTTATGAAGGATAATGGGATAAAGATAAAAAATAAGGATAGGGAAAATAAAGATACATGAATGGAGATTATTATGAAGGAAATTGATTAAATGATTAAAAATCGGGTTATGGGAAATTTAATTTTAAGAATGATGAAGAATACTAAGGACAATGACAAAATGATAAAAGACAAGGAAAAGGAAATCAAACTTATAAAAATGGTGACATTTATTCAGGAGATTGATTTGATGATAAAAGGCATGGAAAAGGATGTTACAATTTTAGTAATGGAAGTATATACAAAGGTTAGTGAACAGAAAATTAACTTTAAGGAAAGGGTAAGATGTAGTACTAAAATGGAGATTGATATTAAGGAGATTTATTTTAAGGATAAAAATAAGGAATAGGTAGTTTTTATAAGTAAAATAAAGGTAAATATGAAGGAAACTGGAGAAATAATAAAAAAGAAGGAATAGGATAATTTTACTATGTGAACGGAGATTTTTACTAAGGAGAATGGAAAGATGGATTCAAACATGGAAAAGGTGTTTATAAGTATACTAATGAAGACTGATATGAAGGTTAATGGAAAAAAAATATGAAAGAAGGTTAAGGAAAATAATATTTTTAGAATGGAGAAGAGTATAATGGAGAATGGAAAAATGGATTAAGACATGGATATGGAATTTATAACTGGAAAAATGGGAATAAATACGAAGGATATTGAGTAGAGGATAAGCAGTAGGGAAAGGGAGAATTATATTTATTAAATGGAGAAAAATATTAAGGAGATTGGTATTAAGGGTAGAAGAATGGTATTGGCATTTATTTTTGCTTAAACAACGAAAAGTATGAAGGATAATGAGTGAATGACAAAAAGCATGGTAAAGGATATTTTTAATACTCAAATGGAGATTTTTGTGAAGGAGTATGATAAGAAGATGTAATGACTAGTCATGAAGTTTAAAACTACAAAAGTGAAGAATAAAATCCACGTTCGAAGTCAAGTAACAAATTATCTATTTGCTAAGAAAATATAAGCAAGGAGAAAAAACTGTAACATTTTTATCAAAATTGATTTAACTTTTAAATATAAATTAATCATAGAAATATGATTTTATACTGAATGGATTAAATAAATCCTATAAAACTGATTAAAGTATTCTATCTTTCAATTGATAAAAAGAAAACAGAATCAAAATTTAAGAACAGCCCTTAGATTACATAGACTTTATATTAATTAAGAACTTCAAAAATCGAATAATAATTTATTCATCTAAAGCCTATGAATATAAAGGTTTTAATATTTTAACATGATACTTATAATTAAATAATAAGTTTATTAAAGATAAAATTAGATTTATATCTCACTAAGGAATTTTATGTTTACGATTTGTTTCATTCTTCTTAATATTCACTTTATTCTATAGTAATGCATATCTAATTTTATTATTTAGATTAGATAAAAGATTATCAATTTCATATGTATTTGAATAATCTCTAAAATTTTTATAACTAGAATTTTAATGCTATGTTTGATTATTTATTTAGCAAGTTTAGTTTTTTTTCTTTATATACTAGTATTTTCTATTAGCTTCTTTTATATTTTTGCTCATCTTATGTTTTATAAGAGAGTAATAAAAATTCTTTCACATCTAAATTTAGCTCATCTTTTTCCTTAAATTTTGCTTTATTTTAAAAGCAAAAAATTAAGTAGAACTCTTAATTATATTCCTCTTTAAGAATGTTATATTTATGGATAGTTTTTATTGAGTATCATACAACTAATAGCTTTTAATAGACAAAATTAAACTTTCAATACATTAATTTTATGTGATTTAGAGTTATAGAAAACAAGTATTTCATTCATTTTTTCTATAGCTTATGCTTGCAATTTTGCTTCTACTTAATTAAATTCCTTTCAGATTTTTATAGAATGAAAGTATGAAGTTTGAATACTAGACTTATATCTGATGATCTGATATTTGCTTTTTAATCTAAATTTAGCTATATTATAAACCTCGTACTCATTATTCTATTTTAGGTATATTATAGTAAAGATATCTTTAAGGAAATATTGCAGTATAGCTACTATCAATTTAAAAATATAGATCAGTTCTAATTAAGGTATACAGGCTTGATAGTATTTTTCTGAAAGCAGCATTAAAATGAAAAACAAACCAATACAATTTATTTATTATCTCATTTATGATCCCTTTTCTCACCTTAAGTACTTGTATCTTTCTTTAATATCTAAATTGAATATGATACTAAATTCCTAAAATGTGGTAAAGTGAGAAACTTAGATTATCAAAAGTATATTCTACTGAAGATCTAATATCGTAGAGATAATGTTATATATTAACTAAATACCTTGAAATTGTAGTTATTTTTTAAATATTTTCCATAATTAAATGACTTTTCATCTTTCTTTGTGCTATTTTATATTCCCTGGAGCTATTAAGATTTTGCTTTAGTGGAGTTGATTAAATATCTTTCTGTTTTGCTCATAAGTTAAACCATATTTCTTCCTATCTAATAGTATAATCGTATAAACTAATAAACTATTTTTCATAGACAAAGAAGTTTAAAATCTGAAGCAAATTTAAAAAATTAAGAAACCTCAGTAAGCGAAACTTTGACATGATCAAGACGCATTAACTAAAAATTTATAATACTAGTAATAAATAGAATGTTTCCTAATTATTCAGTTACATAAAGTTAAAGCATGTAGACTTAGAGTTATCTACTTACATACTTAGTTCTATTAACAATCTCTGAAGAGAAAGTTGTAAATCAGAATAAGTTAATAAGCATCAAGTAATCCTTTAGGCTTTATAATGAATAATATTTGAAATAAGGTAAGAAGCTCATTCTACCTTTAATAACTTGGTTTCTTTAATTTACCAATGCATGAAAGAGTACACATATATTCTTGAGACTAAGGAGCAGCAAAAGCATTTTAAAGAGAAGGAAACTTATAACTGAAATCTGAACAGGGAATATTCCCATATATTGGATTAAATAGATCAAATAAATTTAAAATTACACTAACTAGTAATTGCTTGCTACTAGCATAAGTCTTAATATTACCTATTCTAAATAATTATTTTTAGTTATTACAGGAAACTAATTTACTTAAAGCAAGCATGTTAAATTAATTAAAAGTTCATTTAGATAAACAAACATTTACTAGTTATTGAATGAGCAAATATCGGTTGAAGTTTAGCAAAGTAATTAAAAAATTTTAAAAAGAAGTTTTGACTTAAGATTCGTCCATTGGTATTGATTTAATAATTTTGGATTAAATATTTAGAGCAGCTTAATTGGTTTGAAGCATTAATACGATTAACTAGTCATTTAGTCGATAATAAAAGTTAAAGATTATAATAGAACGATAGAAGAAAATTTAGCTTAATAAAAAACTTGAAATAGCATGAAATTTAAAATAGCAATACTCTTACAATTTAACAGCTTTCTCTTCAAATCCTGCGAGAACAATTTTTTAATTTTCAATATTTCTCGACCAAAATTTCTGAATTAAGAAACTAGAGCAAATAAATAAAAAGAAGATTCCATAAATAAGCTTTTAAAATAATGTATAGATATACATTCCATTTACTATAAAACGCTTTAGCAAGACAGAAGAAAATTTTGGTATCATTAAAATATATAATATTTACTCGAAGCAATTAAAAGAACTTTCTTTATTTAAATTCTGAAAAAGAAATAATTACAAGTAGTATCTGATAGTCGTATTGTACTTGATGTAGAGCTCTAAAAGGGATAGATTGAAAGTAGTCCAGTTAAAAATTAGTTTGATTAAACTTTTAAAGATGTGCAGCCGAAAAACAAAAATAAGTTTTTAAATATATTTGACTTACATTAAAAGCATCAAAACATATGTTTAGGTAGAAAAAAGTGGATAAAAAAAGGGAATTGTAAATTATGAAATAAACTGAAAAAGTTCGAAAAAATAAGTAAATTAAATAAATAAATTCAGGTTTTGTCATTAAAGAGTGTATAGTAATCAAAAATTTACTAATTAAGAACTAATTATATAAAAAGAATTTATTTTTACAATATTTAGAACAAATGCAAAGTAATCAAAGGCTGAAAAATAATTTAATAAGAAAGTATCAAAAAAAGCTAAATGACATAGAAAAATTGTATTTAAAAAAAGAATCGAAATAAATAATCTTCGAGTCAAAAGGAAAACTAAAAGTAAGAAAAAGAAAAAAAAAAAAAAATTTTTTCAAAAGATTATAAAATCTAAAATAATAATATAAAAATACCAAAGAAATAGAAATGAAAAATATAAAAATTCTAAAAAAAAAATATTGAAATGAACATGTCGCAAAATACCTATTGTAAATTGAGAATAATCAAGTGATGAAATGAAAAAAAATCAAATCTTAAAAGAAATTAAAATTATAAATTGAAATATGAATAAAAATTATATTAATCTAAAAAAAAATAAAGTAAAAAAAGTAAAAAATACTAAAAAAAGACGTTCAAATAAACGAGTTTTTATTATAAAAAAATATATAAAAAACAAGATTAAGAAGATAGTAAAAAATGAAAAATCTTAAAAAAGAACATAACAATAAATGTTTAAGATATGAAAAAAGTAAAAAAAACTGAAAAGAAATCTAAAAGACCTAAAAAACTTAAAAAGAAACAGAAAAAACTTTGCGGCAGGAAAAATGACGATTTATAAAGTAGAAATTAAGTGAGGTGGTAACTATGATTCCAACGATAGGATTTAATGTAAAGATGGTAGAATATAAGAATATATCATTTACAGTATGGAATATAGGTGGATAGGATAAAATAAGACCATTATGGAGACATTATTATAATAATACGAATGGATTGATATTTTTATTATATTCTAATGATAGAAAAAGTGTAGAAGATGCAAAAGATAAGTTGTTTAGGAATTTATAAGAAGATGTATTAAGAGATGCCTGCATTTTAGTATTTGCGAATAAATAAGACTTACTGAATATCATGCTGTAACTGAATTGACAGATAAGTTACAATTACATCAATTGAAAGGAAGAAGTTGCTATATTCAAGCAACATGTGCTATTAATGGTGATGGTTTATATGAAGGTTTGGATTATTTGACAAAATTGCTAATAGATAAGGAGAAATAACAATGTCCATTTTTATTATTACTTTTTTCTAATTATTTTATTAATTTTTTAGTTTTATTTTTAATTTCACTTATTTATTGAAATTTAATAAACAACTTTTTTCAAGTTAAAATAAATTATTAAATTTTTTTTTATTTAATTTTAATTTCTAGTGCTTTGCCTTTTAAAATTCTAGCTTTTACTTTTACCATATATCCAAAAATTCATTAATTTTAACTTTTCTTTTTTATTATGAAGATTTACTTATTTGATGTTCTTCAACTACATACAATTCTTTTTTAGCTTTAATTAAAAAATCTAAATTATTTTTTTAAAATCTATAATAAGATTACTCTTGATATAATATTCAAAAACTAGAACTTTTTACTTTATTTTCGTTTTAATTTTCAAAATATAAATATACTTTCCATTTAATGAATTTGTATCCATTTGATTAAATTTAATAATATTATACTTTGATTTACACAGAATTTATAATTATTTAATCTTTATTATAAATAATTTTCAATTTAATTCTAAAATTAATTTGAAGGAGAGTTTTTATATTCTATCTGAGTCTAATTTTTTATATGAATTAATTTAAGGATTAAGTTACAATGCCATTATTCTTATTTTTTCCATTTAATTATTCTTTTCTACACTTTTTTTATAATTTTTTCTTTTTACCTTGTTTTTCTTATCTTTTATATATCTTTTAAAATCAAAATTACTTTTTGAAAGATTTAGAGTAGTATAATTTTTTATGTACTATATAAGGAGTTGTCTCTAAACTATTTATTCTGAAATCATTTATTTTTTTGCTTTATAAGTAGAAGAAACGAATATCTATAACTTATTTTTCACTTGCTAAAGTTAGGTATTTATTTTGAGAGCTCTTCTATGTCAATATAGTTATTTTAATTATCTAAAGCTCTATATTGATCAAATGCTTTTAAGAATTCCAAAAGAAATTTATCCTAAAATGGATAAATTAGAATTCTTCCTTTTTATCAAACTAATTTAATGATACTTTTCTTTCTACCTTTTTTATAAGCAAACGAGAGTTAAAATTTAAAATTATAGAGAAAGATCTCATTATGATCTTTCTCTAATTTATTCAATATTCAGCCAATAGTTTTTCATCTTTACTAAAAATAAAGTTATACTAATATTAAGTAAGTGACTAAATACCTGTATAAGTAATAAGTTTAATACTAATTAAAATAATAAGTTACAATTAGAGTTAGTTAATCTTTTAAGCTTTAGTGTTATATCATTATTAAAGTTTTAGTTCTCATTATTTAATTTTTATATATATAAATATAAAGATAAATAAAAATGATTATAGAGCGCGTAGTACCTCGATGGCGCGCAGCTCTTTCAATATTAATATTTAATATTTAAAAATGTTCTCATGATTCTTGTTAAATTCTAGGGGTCCGATGAGTCATGTCAGCTTCTCCAAATGGGGAATCTTCTTATTAAAGATTATTCTAAAATCTTGAGTCAAATGCTTCAGTCTTCTTGAATAAGGTCCAAATAAGAGAAAGTTATTAAGTTGGTAATTAGAAGACCCGTCAGTCAAACTTTCATACTGCTAGAGAGAACCCTCGGGGTAAGTTAGGTACGTCTCAACAGAGTTTATCCACCCTTTCCCGTGGTGGCATCTAGTGTGAGATTACTTGCAATGCAGTATACACTACACCAGATTACCTACTAGTTTGACTGACGCTGCCGATATTCATTTTATATAATATATATAATAATATGTTACAGAACTAAAGATTTCAGAAGCTTTTCTTTCTTTATCTCAAATAAACCTTAAAAATTTTATAAATAAAAATAAAAAATAAAATTTTTGACTTTCTTGGAGGTATTTTAACCTCTTTCCCACCAATCTCTAGAGGCTAAATATGAAAGTTCAAATGTCTCTACAACACTTCTTCTTTCTATGCATATTTTCACTAAGGTATACTTTCGCCTAGATAATGATTAACATATTTGATCTTGTATATTTTTCTAAATTTGTTGTAATATAACATTTCTCTTTTTTAGTTTAAGTTGTTGTTTCATCTTCTTTTAATTCTCCAACTTCTTCTAGTAATTTCTTTATTCTTATTTAAAATTTCAAAATTTCTAGCATCTTTTCCATAGATGCGTTCGAGAGTTACAATAATAACATCATTTTTGCTTCTCGTTTAGGTTTAAATCTTGAGTTCTTTTCTCCTTCGATTATCATTTGGTCGTTTTCTTATTCTTTTATACCAATTTAACGCTGCAATTTTAGCTGGTTTTCTTCTATTTTTCTATTTTGTTGACAATTTCTTTCTGATTCTATTGTTAATGTTTCGATTAATTGCTCTGGTCTTTTGAAATATTTTAAAATGCGTTAAGGCCTCTTTCTTAGGTCATAAGTTTCGATTCTATTTATTTTGCAATTTAAAGTTTTCATCAGTCTCTTTTAATCTTTCTTCAGCTTTTAGGCCTCCTCCTGGAGGTCCAGCATCACTTTTACCAGCTTATCATTGCTTATTTACTTTGTGGTGAGATTGAATACTTCCAAGCACATAATACTTTTATCCTATTTCCTAGGTTTTTCTTCAGATGTGAGAGATTCGATTTGATGAAGGACTTTTTTTGATTCCCTTTTCATGGCCTTAGCCTCTTAGAGATTTTGTTGACTCCTGCCTCTTTGGAACCGAAAAATCCTGACATTAAAAAATTTAATTAAGTATAAATATTTAAAAACTTTGTTTTCTTATCTTACTTTCTTCTGCATTCTTTTAAATTGCGATTATTTATAAAAAAAATTTAAGAAAAAATAAATAAGAAAATATTTACTAAAAAGATATGAAAAGAAAGCATTTTAAGTCAGTAATAAGTATTTTTAAAGCCTGTAAGTTTATTCGGGCAAATGACAAGATAGAGACTCCTAAGAATGCATTAAAGATCTTTCGAAGATAGAAAGCCAAAAATATATGCATCAATATAATTAATAAATCTTGTTGTGTCAAATTAATTAATATTTCAATGATTGAGATTTTATGAAAGTCAATTCTTTAATGATTAAGCCTCAAACATTATTTAATGAAGGGAAGTTACCTTATGCTGTAGTTTTATCCTAAAATTTTCTTTTTTTGCTTTTAATTTGTATATTTATACTATAAAATGACTTATTCTTATGTAAAATAAACAATTATTAGTTTTGTTGAAAATTTGTATTAATAAAGACATAAATTATTTTTATTTACTATTAATAATTAATTTAATATCTATTGTCTACAAATAAAAATATTTCACAGGATTATAAAATCTACAAGAGTTTAAATACTGAAATGGAGAAAACTTAAAGGAAAGAAATAGAAGATGAGAAGAAAACAAGATAGATTGATTGATTAATAATGAGATATAAGGCATAATTAGAAAAATAAGCATAATAAAAAAGTGGAATTGTGATTTTAGCTCGAATCTGCAAGAGGTCTCTGGTTAAATCTATTATTTTGAAGGGAATATGTCTGAAGATTATCTGGTTTTACTAATGGATTGAATTTTGAGATTTTCTAATTTGTATTTATTACTTAATGTATTATCTATTTACAAAAACTGATTAGTAGAATTCCTGTTATAACTATTTAAAATTTCATTCAGAAAAAACAGCATGATGAGAACTATTTTTCACAAATATTAAAGTTAATACTTAATTGGTTAAAAATTTACAAGCATCTATTGGTAAAAAAATACTAGATATAAAAAAACTCTTTTAGTTCAAAAATCTAAATTTAAAATATTAAGTAAATTTTATTATGCTATGAGATTAAATCTACGCAGAATAGTTCGAACATAAGAAAATCAACGTTATTTAAAAAATTTGTCTTGTAGATTAAAAAAAGAAACTTTTTAGTAAGATTAGAAAATATAGAATTTTAATCTGATTTCTAAAATTATATGACTTGAAAAAAATTATTCAAATTATTTTTGTCTTAATTATAAGTTTTATAACTATTATTAACGTGCACTAAACATAAATTTAAAGTCATTTATTGTGAAAGCTTCAAATTTTTTAATAAGTAGATATTAATTTGCTATATTAAGATTTTTTAGAATAAATGAATATCAAAATAAAAAATTTTCATATCTTCAATTAAAAAATTAAATTGTTTTCTTAAATTAAAAAGTTAACCTTTTAAGCTTGTATAAGTGGATCAAAAGACATTCAAAAATTCTAGCTTGAAAAATTTTAATTTCTTTACTATTTAATATGTTTTTACTCTCATCTATTTGTTAATCATTTATATTTAATTTATTTATGAAAAGAAAAAAAATGTTATTTATAAATTGTTTCTAGCATTTCTATATTCATAAATATACATGAATTTTTTCAAATTGTATTTTTAATTAAATTTATCATCCTTATCTATAATAAATATTAAAAATAACAAAATTAATAAATTCTTATTTTAAAAAGCTAAAAATTTTATAAAATCAGTCTAAATTACAAATATTTAAATTTGAAATTTGAGAGATATAATTAAAAAATTTATGTAGAATTAAAATTATTTAAATTATTACAATATATCTAAAAATATTTACTCTTTTTAATATACATCTCCTTAAAACGTTCTTTTTTTCCATCTTTAAAATTTTTTGTAATTAAAATTCTTAGAAAAGTAAATAAGAAAATTTTAAAAATATTTATAAATATTAATAATTTTTTTAATACGTTTTATCTACATTTTTTACTTCTAATTATTTTATCTTTATAAGAATATTTTTCAGCCTTAGCAATAAAATTTTTAAAATTTTAATTCCGTCCGAAAATCTCATGAAGTGTAAAACACTGAGAAAAAACAAAAATAAAATTTGGCGTTTTTAGACTCTCTTAAACCATTTTAATTTTCCAACAACTTTTTTACATATTGCTCTTAAAAAAGATTCGAATTCATAAATAAAAGCATTACTTTGTATTGAAAAATACAATTTTTACCATACTTTATCTCAAAATTTTTTGATTTTTTGATTTGCTTGAAATTAAAAATTCTTAAAATATTTTTTATATTTCTTGCAGTTCAAACAAATCAAAATTTTTAATTTTTTTAAATTTAATTTTTCCGAATCCAATTCAATAAGCCACTTCTCTAAATTTTTTTATTTCCCAAAAATCTTTTTTATTTTTCATAAAATTCATTTTTCCTTTAAAAAATCCATTATAAATCTTTATATGGTTAATTTAAAAATTTTCACTCTTTAAAATTCTATCAATACTCCAAACCCTTTACCCTTTTTAACTTTTTTTATTCCTTTTCTAATTTTTTATCTTGCCTTTCACTTATTTATTCTGTCGCAATAATTTCCAATAGTGTAAAAAACTGAGAAAAAAAATTATTAAATTACATAAATCTAAATTACTTTAAAACTTTTAATACTTTGAAAACACTTAATACTAACCTTTTATTAACAACACTAAGCAAGCCATCCAACGCACATAATTAGCACTCATTCATGACATCTATTATATAAAAAATTTATATCTAAATTTTCTTATATCGATTCTTAAAAATATAAATACACTCTTTCCAAAGAACTAAAAATTACAAACTATTTTATAATAAAAACTTTAACCACAAAAAAATAAATAACATTTATAAGATTCAATAAAAAAATATCGTCTAAGAATTTTTTATAAAAATTAAAAAAAATCAAAATTCGTAAGCTCCTTCATAAAAAATGGATTAAACATAAAAATTAAACTGAAAAAAATAAGATTAATAAAATCCTCATGTAAAATACTATTTTTATTAAGAATCTATACACAAAATTTAAGCTAAAGTAATTTAAATATCTAATACTAACACAATAATTAAAATTAAAAAAATTGCATAATTAAACAAAATAATTATTAACTATAAAAAAATTAATTGCTAAATGATTTTTTAAACTAAACCAAACTAAAATACAAAATAAATATATAAATATATAAATTATTATTTTTATAATTTTTTTAATTAATAAGAGTTATTATTAAGTATGAAAGTAATTCACTCTAAGATTGCGTTACCAAACACATTCATCACTATTATAATTAAATTTATTCTTACGATCTTTTGCATTAGTGATCAAATTACCCCCTTATTAATTTTTACATTAAAGCATACATTCTACCATGCTAACAATATATGTTACTTCCTAAAAAATTGTCATAAAACAGATACGATCTATTAAATAAATAAAATATACTATAAATACCCCTTACATTCTAAATTAATTAAGGTCCAAATTTACCCACTATATAAGGAAAAGGGTTTGTGATAAAATAAATTCATCTAATATTGTTAATAAATAATTATTACCAACTTTAAAGCATATATCAATTTTTAATTATCATCTAAAATGATTAATAAATACTTACATTCTATTGTTTTAATAATATTAAATTTTATACTTACCATCTATAGTTTTAAGAATAATAAATGTTTAATTACTTGCTATATTTTTAAGAATATTAAATATTTACTTACGTGCTATAGATTTTAGAATATTAAATTTTATACTTACCATCTATAGTTTTAAGAATAATAAATGTTTAATTACTTGCTATATTTTTAAGAATATTAAATATTTACTTACGTGCTATAGTTTTTAGAATATTAAATTTTATACTTACCATCTATAGTTTTAAGAATATTAAATGTTTCACTTACTTCCTATATATTTAAGAATATTAAATGCTTCACTTACTTGCTATATTTTTAAGAATTTTTAATGTTAAACTTACCTATATTAAAAATGAAAGTTTAGCAATGTGACATACTTCCTATAATAAGATTATTTTCATTTACCATCTACACATTATTATTTTAAAATTTAGATCACTCCATCTCATTTAGAGCTTTTCCCCATCCACAATCTTATAATATTGTATCGTCTTTTTGTGGCCTAACTCTTTTTTATTCTTAAAGATTTCCAATGACCATCAGTATAACTTAGTTTATTCTTATATCATTTATTTTATTTTTTCGATAGTAGTATCTTATTTGACTGTGAAATTCTCAGAATTATTTTACGGTGATACTATCAATATTTAGATTTCTTTATTTATGACTTTTGTTGATTAAGATTAGGAAACTTAGATATTTTAATTACTCTAGATTTTTTGATTTTATTAAGGTTATAAAGCTTAAATCTTCTAATTCAGAAAATAATAATATAACATATTAAAAATATGTTTTCTTTCTAAAAAGCTTATAATTTTCTTAATAACAAGCAACTTATTTTAATAAAGAGAGTGTTAATAGTGGCAACAATATTTGTATAGAATAATAGAAAAGAAGAAAGTGTAATATAAAGAAAATAATTTAGATATTATTAATTTTAAATGATAGTTCCAAAAATAAGATACATAATAAATATAATATTACTTTGTTATAAAAAGAGAAAGTAATCCATATGTATTTATTATAACTAATCTAATATCTTTATAAATTAAAGAGAAATGTAATTTAAATTAATAACTAATAAAGCTAAAAGGATAAAATTTTAAGTATTTTAATAGACATAATTAAACATATTAAAGCTTACTTTAATAATAAAACTAAATATTACTATTTAATAATTGTAAGATAAATTAGTGATAAATCATTTCTAGTTAGTTTTAAATATTTACTTTCTACTACTTCTATTTATTACATTTATATTACCTATTTTTCAACATTATAAGTAATAAATTATATTAGTTTATTATTTTAAGAAAGACCTTTATAAATAAAAAGTTTTAATGAAATAGTAGTAAGAAAGTGGGCAATTAAAAGAGTTTATCTTACAAAGTCGAAATTTAAATGCTTTGCTTTAAATAATTTGATGCTTTTTAATCTCTATTCAAATTAGTTAATAAGTAACTTATTTTATTTACATTTTTTAATTAGTAAAACGCTTAAAGAACTCATTTTTTGATTAAATATAAGTGAAAAACAATAATTAATAACAGTAGCTTTAAAAAATGGTAAGGCTTTATTTTTTATTTAAAAGGGTCTATAAAGAAATAAGAGTTTCTTATTAAAATTCTTGGATTAAAACTCAAATAAATTATACTTAACAAATACATATTAAATTTATTATAATAAGGATATAATTCTTCGTTATAAAACTTTTGATATAGTAGTTTATCTTTTTATTTAAAAGTAAAAAGATATAAAATAATTAAAAATATAAAAGTTTGTACACTATTAGTTTTATATCTTGTCTTGTTTTAAGACAAAAATAGAATTTTTAAATCAATGTTTTAGAAATAAAATATTTATAAATATGTTTAATAAAGAAATAATTTAATTGTTTAATTGTATTGAAATCAGTAAAATTGAATTAGTTATTTTAATTAAATGGTTATTAAATTAAGTTATAAAAATTAAAATGGAGAAAAAAGAAAAACAATTTACTAAAAGTATTTTTTTAAGAAAACTCTTAAGAGCGAGAAACCACATCCTAGGGAAAGTATCTCTTCTCCATTTAAAGTATGAAATTCTGCCCAACTTATGCTACTAAAAACAAATAAATAAGATCAGTTATGACCAAAGTAAAGGTATTTCTTTAATATTTTTTAGACTAAGTCATTACTGACTCTTCATACGTTTACTTGGTAGCCATATCAAGTGACCTAAAATGAATTGTATCGGGTTCAGGAGATCCTGAAAATTCGATAAATATCTGAAATTTCTAGACAGGCGCCCTCCGAAGAACTATAACAGGACATACTTATGATGTTAACTCGATAATAATCTCCCCAGACTCTAGCTATATTGTGTCAGCATCTGGTGACAACACCATAAATATTTGAAATTTCAAAAATGGTTCTCTCGTAAGAACTTTGTCGGGACATACTTCTGCAGTTTCATCGGTAGTAATCTCTCCTAACTCTAGCTATATCGTGTCGGGATCTAGAGATACAACTATAAAGATCTGAAATTTCCACACTGGTGCTCTCTAAAGAACTATAACGGGGCATACTCATTATGTTTTCTCGGTAGTAATCTCCCTTGATTCTAGATATGTTATATCAGGATCTGGAGATACAACTATAAAGATCTGGGATTTCTAGACTAGTCAGCTTGTGCGAACTCTATCAGGGAATTCAGGTTATGTTTGATCGGTAATAGTGTCTAAGGATAATAAGTATATAATATCTGGTTCTGGTAACAGTACTATTAATATATGGGACTTCTCTTCTGGTTAGTATATTCGTACTCTTTAAGATCACACGAGCACTGTACGTAGTATTCTGTAAAGTGTTGATTCAAGTGTTATATTTTCTGGATCTTACGATAAAACAATCAAAATATGGAACTTTGATAAGGGTGAGTGTATATAGACTTTATAAGGGCATGTAGGATTAATAACTTCTATAGCGTTGAGTATTGATAATAAATGATTGGTATCGGGAGGAGACAATACGATTAGAAAGTGGAGGGTTTCGAGTTGAGTAACTTATTATTTGACTTAATTAAATTTTACGATTAAAGATATAAGATATTGGTTATTCATTTAAATGAATGTTTAATGGTAATTATGTTTGTTGTTTTATGAAATGTTTGCATTATATTTATTTAATTTCTTAAAAATTTTTATATTCTTAATATAAAAAAAGTTGAGTAAATAAAAATAGGTTATAGGAAATTAGTGAAAGTATGTGATTTAAAGTGGTTATGCTTAAAAATATTTTAAATATATTTTTTAATAATCGTAGACAAATAATAAACTTAAGTTTTTTTTATTTCATAAAATTTTTATTGATTTATTTAATTATGGTTTTGTAAAAATTTCAAGTTAAGTTAAAGTTTTAATTTTTTTGTGAAGTAGTTAATATATTATTTGTACATGCAAAGTTAGTGCATAATTTTGATTGTTAATTAAAAAATTTAATTAAATGTTTTATTTTATTTTAAATTAAATTTATTATTATTTATTAGTATTTATTAGTATTTATTATTATTTATTAGTATTTATTAGTATTTATTATTATTTATTAGTATTTATTAGTATTTATAAAGTTAAAGTTAAAAAGTTAAAAAGCTTTGTTAAAGCCTTAGTATTCAGCCATCTGACCTATTCTATCAGCTTATCTCCATTAGTTTGTCTTGAATTTCTACTAGGCTTAGTTAGGCGGTGTAGCACTTCATTAGCGCACCATCCTTTAATATTCTGAATAGTTTTCATCTTGCATGTAGCGTTCCTAATTAATTATCCAAGGATTAAGATTTGAATTAAAGAATTTTTTTCTATAAATTTTTCCGCTTTATGTTGGATATTTCCTAAATAGTTTTCTAAAAATATCTTATTTATTCTTTCTTTAAATTTCGCTTAGTTAGTATCAGTATTTTCATTGGTGTTATTTATTGCATACGTAGCATTTTATTCTTCTTTTAAACTATTATTCCTGTAACACTTATTTAATTTAAATTTACTACTTATTTTAAATAAACGTTTACTGTTTATTTTAATTTGAGGCTTCGTTTTCTATTTCCATAGGATCTGATTAATTCTGTTAAATCGAAAATGGCGTAACCTGAATTTATTATTAAATTTAAAGAATTCTTTGTTCCAGTTTGTCTTCTATTTCTTATGATTATTAATATTGTTTCTCAAGTAAAGACGTTATTAGTTTTTCTAATTTTTCTACTTTATCAGTGAGGTATCTATTTTTAAACATAAACTCTTTTAATGACTTAGATAATATTTCTATTTGAGTTTGTGTTGGAAGTTTTTTTAGTTCTGGATTTCCAAGTGGTTAATGTTCGTCATATCAATCATATTTCTCACTTTCACTCATTGTAATTATTTCGCTTTTTTATTTTTAGAGAATTTTCCTATTTAAATGTTTTGTTCAAAGTTCTGTTATTTCTTAGAAGCCATTTTTTAATGTAAATAAAAGCTTAGAATGAAATATATCGTATATTTAAAGGTTTAATGTATCTTGTTAGTTTACTAAGATACATAAACAAGAAGTATTATACAGAATTAGGCTATCTTTAATTAAAGATACTGAGTCTAGTAATCTTAATAATTTATTAATTTAACTAGTAATGCTCCAATATAATAAATAATCAATTAAATACTTTAATTAATTTATTAACTCTGAGGCTAATAATTTAAAGTTGCTTTTTGGTCAGTTTGAACTTGCTTTCTTCTCTAATCATTTCAATTTACTGCTCATTGATAAGTAATTCCTCGCTCATACACTTAGTTTGTCTTTCTTTAACATAATTTTTTTAAGAAGATAAACTGAAAGAAATTGAACCAACAACTAAGCTATCTTAATTTATTCATGTAAGGAAGCAGCAACCTTGAAGGTAAATCTACTTCCTAGCCTCAACATTATAAATCTTCTAAAAAAGAATAATATGAAGTTGTTTATTTTCTTTTATGAAAAGCTTTAAAATAAATCTATCAAATGCTTTTCGTTTTAAGCTCCAGATTCTACTTATTAGGTAAGTAAATGATATACATGTTCCTTAATCCTTAAATCTTATAGTTTAGATTGATAATCTTTTTGCTTTTTTCTTCCCTTTTAAAGAAAGTTGTTTAGTATCTTTATATTGCTAGATACAACTCCTCATTGTATCATAGCTCTTAGACTAAACTTGTGATATATAAAATTGAAATCAGGCAGGTTAAATTTTTTATACTAGTCAGCTTTACTTGGTAGTTATATTCAGCATGTTAAAAGCAATAGGAGATCGATTTTCTTGCGTTGATGGGACATTCCTATAGTTTTTTCTTTTCTTAATTCCTTTAGCTCAAACTATTCTTTCATAGTAATAATTCTTCTAAACCTCTGATGGTTTTATCAGATAATCTTTAAATTATATTTAACTTCTTTTCAAATCTACCAGTTTATATCCAATGAGATCTGGATTAAAAGCTAACTGTCAATTTCGTTTCTATCTTTGAAGATGTTATTTTATTTTAAAGATAAAGTTTCATACTGGGAATGTTTTGTTTTTGGTATTTAATCTTTTTCTGTTTCTTTGATTTTTATCTAGGTATCAGGCTTAATATTATATATATCAAAATATAGCGAAAAAACTTCCAAAGCTTGATTAGTTCTCTATATATTTTATTTTTCTGTTTATCAAGCATTTCTAACTACAAACATATCGCAATTCTAGCAATGAAGTTAAGTAAAATCAGACAGCAATTTAATGTTCTCCGCAGCCTTCATCAAAGAATTCAAAATTTTTAGCAATCCTTAGAGAAATTAACATCACTAATAAGAATCTCCCGTTTGGAAGTATTTGAGGCTTTCAAATATTTCTTAGATGAATTCATAGACACAACCAGGCAAGCAACTAATGACAAATATGAGATTATTCGAAACTTCGCTTTATCTTAATTCTAAGCACATTCTTAGTGTCTATTATTTGCTTCATTCAACATTCTCTACTTTTTACTAAAATTTTGTCTATAGAAATTGATATCTGACTCTGTCTTTTAGAGCACTGTTTCTTATTAAGATAGAATTAACTTTTTATCTTGCAGACTTTTCAATTATAGTTCCTTTATCACTATACTAAGATCTGAGAAATTCCAATCAACGACTTCAAGTAAGTTTTTAAGCTTCCCATATTACTAATCTAGACTAAGCTTTTATTATATCTCACTATCTTGAGTCTACTCAACTGGTTGCTATTCAAACGTAGTAACCTAATTAAACCTCACTCACTATAACTACAAATAATGCTAAACCTTAACATACTTAAAAGAAGTAAAATCTTCTTATATTAATAGCAATTTATTTTAACCTAAATAGTCAAATAATTAGATATTACAGTAGCAAGGATATAAGATTAGCAATCTAGCTTTAATTAACTAATCACTATATCCTAATTTTAATAGCCTAGCATTAATATATTACAGTTAATAAGACTATTAGCAACCCTTTATTTTAACAAACCAGCTTATTAGTATTATATATTTAGTAGCTTTAATTTAAAGACTATAAGAGATATAGTCTAGGATATACATAAAAGTAATAGAAAGGCTATAATATATATAGAGTAAGGATTTTATATCCCTTCTTAGATACAAATAGTAGCTTTTATAGAAGACATTAAAGAGGTAGACTAGAATATTAATTTTTATATAGATTCATTTATAAGATTAAATATTTAAAAGTACAAGAAAGATATGAATGTCTAAAAGTACGCTATGCATAATCTAACTTACTTTATGATTTCATTTATCTTATCTGATATTTTGGAAGCATATACAATCATCTTTCGCTTCAAAAGTTATTTAATCAAACTCCATTCAAATTTACTTTACTTAATGTATTGCTGACAATAGATCTTAGATTATCTATCAATGCGTTTATTAATGAATGAATCTCTGTTAATTTCTAGTTTTTCAGCAATCATATGAACGAATAAAATTCTTAATTTATTACCTTATTTCTTATCGTAAGCAAATTATTATATTTATTCAATTAAAGCGTAACAATCCAACTATTAAATCTGAACAATCTTTAACTGTTTTAAATCAATATAATACATTTCATTTATAGATAATATTCATCCTAAGGCACCAACATATATTATATTGTAATTTCCGATTGGTACCTATTTATTAACAATTTCTTTTAATCTTATGTCTATAAATTTTCAAATATATGATGCTAGCTTATTTATTTAGTCTACTATTAACAATCTACCTCATTTTAATTATTTTCACTCTTTCTTTATTTTTTATTTTGAAAGAGCTAATCTTTACTAAAAGCTGGTAAATTATGCAATTAATAAGGTGTTAGTATGTTTAAGAATTTAGCCAATTTCTTGTAAATTCCAGGATTTACTTAATTAGTATCATCATATTGTTAAATGTTTTTAATAGTTTAAATTTTCCTATTCCAGTTGATCCTAATGGAAAAAGTATGTATTATATATTTTGCTTTGAAAAATTAAATAAATTAAATTGCTAACTTTTAATTTATTTATAGTTGAATATCTATAATTTCTAATATTTTAAGTTTAACTTTATTTTTTTAATTATTTGCTACTACTCTCAATTAAATGATTCGAAGTAAAATTTGTTTTGAGTCATATGCACAAAATATCGTAATTTATCTTCAAAAAGTAATGCTTATTATTTATATCTTTCAAATTAATAAATATTATTAGATATTAGATTATATTAATTTTTATTAAATTTAGGTTTTCGTTATTTATCTCGACTTAGTTTTACATTTAATGAAAACATTTGCAAATTATTCTGCTTTCCAAACTTCTCAGTATTTCTAAAATTTTGTATTTCTAAAAAAAGGATTAATTCAAATATATTTTAATTTACTATTCTACGTTATAAGAGTTTTAATAAATATCTATTTACAAAATCCCTTACAATCCATTATTTTTAGCTTTCTTTTTGCTATGTTTTTGGCTTTATACTTTAGCACATTATTAATATCTAATACAAGCTAAGCATCCTAATTGGTTATTCATAATTGGAGTTAAGGTTTCATGAATGGCATTATAAATTTATCATTCCGTCAGGATTTTATAATTGCCTTTTAATAAAAAAGCCGACTTCTTATATCTTAACATATAATCTTAATTTGCAGTTCAGTATTTTTGCTATTTTTATCGACTTTCCTTTTTAATTTGTTGGTTTATTTAATTTTTATTTAATGTTAGCTGCATTAGTGTAAAATGATATTAATTATAATTCTAATTAGTTTGATTAATTTAATTTTTTAACACCAATAATGATGTTTTATTTTAACTAAAATTAAAGTAGTATTCTCTAATGTTGCTGTTTATACTTATATATAATGAATATGATTAATGATATAAAATGTATTATGTAATATATGCTTCATACTTATAATTCAAATCTAAATTAATCTTCATTATAATTTAGTGAAGAGAAAGTTCCCTATAATTCTCTATTAAAGTAACTAGTTTTGCTACTGCTACTTAATTTATTACATATCCCTTTTTACATAATCTAGATATTTTTAAACTAAATTACTTAAATAAAATAAATCTCATTTATTAAAGCTAAAATTAATAGAATAGCTTCTATAATTTATTACTTTTAAACTATTATTAAATTACAATACTTTAAAACCTTAAACTTTGCTAGATAAGAAAGGAAATAACCTATTAAGGATATAATAGATTAGATATAAGGATTAATTTTTAATTTATTGCCAAATAAATTTAATTCGAAAAGATAATTGCCAATCTCATTAGTATCCACAGTACAATAAATATTCCATTATAAGTCTTGCTTTAAGTTACTATATTAGCTTTGAGTAAGTTTCATTAAAGCATAAAGTAAACATAGCTACAGACCTCAAGAAAATCATATTAAGAATCTCTCTTAGAGCACATAATAATACTCCTACAGACTTTTTATTTTATACTTAAGCACTTTTTTTAATTTTCTTTGTAATTGAATATTCTTTTTAATAATCTAAGTTATAATGAAACTTAGAGCTATTGAAATCCCTAATACTTTTAACTAAATAATTTTAGAATGCTTTTACAAATGTTAAATGATATAGGAATTAAAAATATAAATAGTATTTAGTTTATAAAAGGATATAATAATTAAAATTAATGTTAAATAGATTATAATAAGTAACTGTATGATATAATAATAATACTTGTAGTTATTATTAGTAAACCATATAATTATACTCAATCTATCATACTTTTCATTTATTTTCTATTACCATTAATCTTACATAAGTTGAACCAATATAATAATAAGCCAGGCTTAAATTAAGGCATCAAGAATAATTTTTTGGGACTAGATAATTAGTTCTAAATAGGAAATTATCAAAGCAATATATACTAAAGTCTATAAAATTAATTTAACACTTTATAAAGTAAGCTATTAACATTAGAGTTTATAATATCTTAGGTAAAATAATTATAAAAAAGAGAAATAATAGTATTCTCATATATTCACTTAATTATCCTAATAATAAACCATGTAATATAATATTTTACTTAAAAACCATATAGTTAAAATAGATACCTTAAGAGGATTAAGATTTATCAAATAATAAATAATTATAATTTAACTTTAAGATATTCAAGCATAGTTATATCAACAATCAGTCCTTTAATTAAAATAATTTGTTCACTTGATAAATCTTTCAGCTACTTAGCGAATTATCTTAGTTATAATAACCCTTCTTAAATTATTAAGGCTTTTTCATCCTTATGATCTCTAAATAAGAAACTTCAGTAGTACATTCATTTTTCTCTTTATTTTTAAATTATAGAAACAATTTTTCCTTTCTAACTTGATATAAAATTAAAACTTAATTATTGCCTTTAATTTTCAATTGTTTTTTCCGGATATTTCAAAGATTTCAAATAAAACACTTAATTGGTTTAAGTTTTTCGATTTTCAATTATCTAGATAACCCTTTCAAAGCATTCTAAATTTTTACTTGTTTTGAAGTAATTTATAAACAATCTCCTTCTTTATGAGTTTTTATATTCTTATTTTTTATACATAAATGAGAATCAATGTATGATACTTTACTATGCTAAGAGAATTATATAAATGACATATTATTAATTTATGAGCATTTGAAACATTTTTCTAACTTCGATACTATTATTAAGTTTCATATCTAAAACTTAGCAAGATTATTTATTTACTATAACTTATCAGTAATTGTTAATTTTTCAAATTAAGCGTTTATTTTGATGTTAAAATATGTTTAATTTTGATTTAATTTAATCTTAAATAAAAGTATGGTATCACTTTATTAATTTATTGATCATATTTAAGTTTACCAAATGTTTATTCTTATGCTCATAATAGCTATTTTTCCTATAGTAAATAATAATTTTATTAGGAAAAGTTTAATGTTTTATCTATTAATATTCTATTATCTAGAATATCTTTGCTATGTTTAAATTACTTACTCTAAATTTATAATTTTCATTACAGCTATAGTTTAGCATACATGTTTATTAGGATGAATAAAAGAGTTAACTTTAGAACATTTCCTAATTTTGATATCTTATTAATCTTAATAAATATCAAAGATAGATAGTATAATTTTATTTTTTCTAACATTCATTTGTTTCAATATTTGGAAAAATATAGATAAAAAATCAATTTTTAATAGTTATATTTATGACTTTAAATAGAAATTTTATTAGTAAAATGTTTTTAGACTAAAATAATTTAAGTAGCAATGGATTTAAATATTAAAATTTTAGCCTTTATATTTATTAATTTATAACCTTACATTAATCAAATATTTTAAAATTATCTTCATTTCCACACATTGCTTTTGTCAACCAGTCAAATCCTTCATACAAACCATCACCATTTATTGCACATAATCCTGGAATATGTAATTTTCATTATTGCATTCAATTGTAATTTTTCCTTTAACTCTTCAATATCCATTGCATTAGTGTAGTCTTATTTATTTGTAAATACTAAAATGCAAGTGTTTCTTAATTCATCTTCTTTTAATATTTTAAATAATTCTTCTTTAGCATTTTCCTTTCTCTATCATTAGAATCTACTACAAAAATTAATCAATTTGTTAATATATTAAAGCATCTATTCTATCAGCTCCACCTACATCTCATTATTATATTTTTATATTCGACTGTTTCAAATTAAACCCTATTATTGGAATATTGGCTTTTACTTCACCTAATTTCAGATTATATAAAATTGTAGTTTAATGAGCTGCATCTAAGCCTATGATATTTTCTATTCTATCTTCCCAATTAATCTTTTCCATATCTTACCAAAAGATTATCCCATTTTAGACATTTTGTATATATAAATCTTTGTATCACCTTTTGGGCTTTAATTTATGATTTGACTAGATCTTTTTGCTTAGATATTTATTTGATTATGATACTATCAGTTAAATTAGTAAAATCTGACATGATTCTCAGTAATTTTCTATTTAAATAAATGAAGCTAATATTTGTTGTTAACCTAAATAAGTTTATTTAAGTCTTTATTTTTCTGATTTAATATAAACTGCCTTTGAAATTTATAATTAAATAGAAAATATTTTTTAATCTATTCCTTTTTAAATAGATTGAGAAAGATTTTGTTTAAAAATATATAAGATAAAGATAAGATAATTAAAGTGATATCATCATTATTAATTAAAATCATTTTAAAATATACTAATAGTTTTCACATTTTAAGGTACAAAAATAATCTTTTTAATTGATTAACTCAGAAAATTAGAAATATTTTTAGATTCATTTTATAATTATTTTAGTGATGTTTTTGGATATCAAAATTAAATAATATTCATAGTCAGATATTAACAAAACTATCCCATTTAAGCAAATCATCCTACTTTTTTTACAACCATATATATTTTAGTATTCTTTACTTAATCAAAAATGCCATCAGTAACATTTAGATCTTAATATATCAATCAAATTTCGGAGATTGCTAGTTGGATTCGAGATCTTTAAGAGAAAGTATCTCAGTGCCTGTCTGTAAAGCTTAAATCTTATGATATGGAGTATTTAGTCCCTGATTGTAGAAAATAATCAGCAGAATATCACTGTTATGTACATTGACACTCACTTAAGAATAAACAGAAAGTGAAGTTATGCTGCTTTAAATACTCAAAGTTAACCATTATTTTCATTATAGAATTATTAAAAAAAATATTTTAGTTTTAATAAATTAATTAAAAAGATTAATTAAAATTAGAATACCATATAAGCTTAAATTATATTTAAACTACATACCTTTAACTTTGCTAATTATCGGAATTATTTCCTTTAATGACAAAAACTTTTTTAAATATTATGAAGAGTTCTTCATTATTCTTTCCTCCTTATTTTTAACTCTTCTTTTACGCCTTTCTAATTATAAACCTCTCAATTTCTCTTAATATACATATTTGGAGAAGTAATTTATATAATTCTAAATATTACAGTTAGTTCATATAATGTCTGTAATATAGTATTAGACATCTTAAGTCATATGTAAAAATTGTGGAAATGCAATAGTCTAATATTAGAATATTATATGCATTTTGATTTATCTTCAATATTTAAAATTTCTTACAAAAGAAATCATTAATATATTTATAACCATCTTGAACATTATTGCCAAAATTATAACATTCAAATCTAATTTATTATACTCATCATTATACCTCAGTTCAAAATTAAGCCCGCCATTTTTACCAAATTAAATTACAAAGCTAAAAATTAATAAGAATCTAAAGAGAAAAATGCAGAAACATCAAAACCAAGCAAGAGAATGTCCGCACCTCAAAAGTAATAAGAAATTCCGTTGTTAGAATGTGAGTCTCGTAGGGCTTGATCGGATAGCTCCCATCTTAGTATCTGACATCTTTCATCAATAACGTTAACTGATGCCTCTTTAGTCTTTCTCTTCTCTATTGGCTTCTACCAAGATTCTTGTTCAGTTCTTCGTCCATGGATACTTGCTGGTAGGAGATCTTAAGTCAATGTGATTCTGAGGATTTCTCGTATTTATTTATAAAAATATGAAAATATGGAAAATGTTGTATACTTTAATCTTAGAGGTAAATTAATCTTTTTTATTGATTGAAAATAAATAATTTTAGCTATTTAGCTTATACTTGTTTTTTACTTTTTGTAGTAACTTAATAATTTTAAATTTCCTAATATTATTTGCTATATGTGCTCATTCTTTAAATCTAGTATGTTTGTGATTAATGTTAAAAAAGGAATTTAATTTCATAGATGTAAATTAGATTAAATCGATTTTACTTGATAGCATTAAGTTGTTAATAGATATTTGGAAATAACTGAGAAACTTAAATTTTTACATGCAGCTTATTAAATGACATGTCATTATTTGTAAGGATCTAAATTATTCTCAAACTTAATTTATGAAAGTAGTTAAAAAATAGGTTTTAAAGAAATTTTAATATATATACATTATAAAAAATTATAGGAATATTAAAAAAGAAATTAGTTTTAAAGCTTTTCATAGTTCTAATGTATATTTAATTAAAAAATGAAATACATTTATCAAGCTATACTTTTTTATTTTTCAATCATTTTTATAGAAATTTTAGATTTTATTTATTATTTTATTTCAAATTCAAACCTTTTTTTAATTTTTAATTCAGCATAATTTTTATCTTTATCTCCTTCAATTTGTTTAAAACTTACTTCTATTATAACAATTTCTTATTGTTATTAATTAATTGATTAACGTTTTTTAAATATGCTAAATAGTTTACCAAGATGTGCTTATGTCATTAAAAGTAGTTTTTAGTTTTCAATTTGTTACCTCTTTCTAAGCTATACAATTTAATAAAGTCTGATTTTGAAGCTCACTTTTTGAAATTTTATAGATATTATTGTTTATAGTTTTCTTTTTATTAGTTAATCCTTATCTTTTATATCTGTTATAGTTTAGATATTTTTGCTTTTATACATACTTAAAAACAAGTTAATGAATTCCTCATATCCTGAATCTCATTAAATAAATGTTCTTTTAATCTCTAAATTTTGTTTATATCAGCCCTTGCTCCATCAATTACTCCTAAGTAAATTAAGCAGTTAGGTATCCTAACTTGTGTCAGTTTTTTCTTAATTTCTTAATATCTTAGTCCTAGGTAGTAATTTTTATTTCTTTTTCCTCTTTTGTTATATCCTTACTTCCTTCTTTTTTAAACTAAAATGGGAATATGCTGAAGATAAGAATTAATAATAAAGTTGCTAATTCTTAGGAAAATTAGTGAGTATTAGAACAAAAGTAATTAAACTGGAAAATTCTATATTATAAATCCTTTTACGATTAACAAGTATGAAATTTTTTACTATTTCTGATAACTCTAACTGTCCTCAACCATATTATTAGACTAAAGTATTTTATCTTCAAATGTCAATTAGTAAATACAACAGTTTCAAATATTTACAGTACAAACTTTCACAATACTCACATAAATAAGAGATACCATCTCAATTTTATCTGCAGGGGAACATTAACCTTTAAACAGATTAAATATACTTCAATGAGCTTCTGATTTGCTTTAAGTTCAGGATCTTATTACCAAATTTAATAGAAATGATCAGGAACTATATTTGATGATAAAATCTTAGTTAGTTAATTAAAGAAGAAGTTATCAGATCTAATGAGGTTTATAATAAGAAACTTGAAAATTACTCCTTGCTTAGTAGATTTTAAAAATTTACCTTTACCAATCAATTCAGAATTAAGCATTATTTATCATACTGAAATTTAATTACCAAGTCAATTTCAGGACCATGTAGTTACGTCTAATATCCAAATATAGATATCTCAGAATTTCTTGCTAAACTAACTAGCAAAAAATGAAGACTGAACAAAGGTAGAGCTTAATAATTTATTTTTAATCTTAAAACAAACAGTTGCAAAATGCTGATTACAACAGTTTTAAATTTCATATTCTACTACATAATAAAGCTCTTAGAAATATTTAATAAATGGAATTTTGTAAAAATGTGTTTGCCAAGTATCTTGTCTTATTAATCTAAAATTAATTTTAAGTATAAAGGGAAATAATAAAAGTGACTTTTAATCAATTTTTAATTATCAAGTTTTTTAATATTTTAAATCAAAAAATCCTAAACTGAAATATAAATTCAGAGTAATAGCTAAGGCTTAAATAAAATTTATATAAGTACCTAAATATTAGTTAAAGTTTTGTTAGTGTAATAAAATAACTTTTGGGAGTTTAAACAAAAAGCTTAGTTAACTTATAATTATTAAAGCTAAGATAGGATTTCTAATATTTAAGCAACTTCAGTTTTATAAAAACAAGCCCGGCTAGCTCAGTCGGTAGAGCGTCAGACTCTTAATCTGGTGGTCGTGGGTTCGAGCCCCACGTTGGGCGTTTTTAATTTTATATATTTAGTAGGCGTAACAAATAATTCCGCATCCGGGGCTTGAACCCCGATCTTTCGGGAGAATGCCGAATATCCTAAGCACTAGACTAAAGGGGATTTAATTTAAGAGCAATGAAAATGATTGAATAGGCTAAATATTAATAAGAGGCTTTCATATTTGATGTTTAATCTACAGAACTAAGAAAAATATAAAAATCATAAATAAAACTACAAAATTTATGGATTATAATTAAAAGAAGGAGATAAAAATATAAAATAATTTATAAATATATTCTCTGTATTTCTTATTTATATATGATATAGTAAGTAAACTTAGGATTTAAATAATAATAATTATTATTAAAGTTTATGAAGAAATAATATTCTAGATATATAGGAAATATTGTAAATTTAAATAAATTATTTAAAGCATTTTATCTTAGTTTCTCTATATATATAAATCCTAAGCTTTATATATAATTTGTTTAATTTGTAACAGTAATACTTTAACCTCATTTTAGAGATAACTAGATACGTAGCAAGGCTAATAAATGATTAAGTAAACTTTTTGATTAAAACATAAAATTTGATTATTCTTTACTTTTTGATTATGAAACTAGAGGTTTATTGATATAAATAATTTGATACTCACTTAATTAATAGACAATTAAGAGTATGATAAACACTTTATGATAGATTTATAAGTATTTAATAGGAAATTAATTTATTATATTTATTCTTTTTAATCTATAGTTATTATATAACTTATACATCCTTAAATACCCATTTACTTTAACTATTATTTATATATCACTTCTTCAGAATTATAGACATTCTTCAAATCATTTATTTTAATATCAAAGTTATATTCAAATAGATAAAAAAGGATTATTATATTCAAATTAAATTGAAGATAAGAGTTTAAAAGCAATAAGGGATTAAATATTACTTATATTAATTAAACCAAAACTAATATAGCCAACTCTAAAATCATATTTCGCTAAAAAGCCTTTCAAAAATATTAAAACTGTTAAA
Source organism: Loxodes magnus (assembly GCA_946699065.1). Classification (NCBI taxonomy): domain Eukaryota; phylum Ciliophora; class Karyorelictea; order Loxodida; family Loxodidae; genus Loxodes; species Loxodes magnus. The sequence goes on from CAMPDV010003641.1 coordinate 41,385, forward strand.
CGCTGAGCTTAAAATGCAAAGCCTTTTTATATTATAATTTAATAAAGAAAATAAATTAAATAAATTAAAAATATTATTAAATAACAATAGCCAAAAATATTAAATATTAAAACAATCTAATTTTAAAATAAAAAATGCCAAAAAAACTTTAAAATTTTAATTAAAAAAATCTAAAAAGGTATTGAAAAATCTAGATAGAAAACTTGTAAAATTAAAAGCAAGCAATAAAAAGAAGAAAATTAAGTTAAGAAATAATCTAGAAATGAATCACTTATGATTCAAGTATTTCAAACAGAATTCTTGAATGTCAGATCATAATAATAAGTTTAGGAGAGAAGTAAGAAATAGACAAAGAAAAAGCATAATTAAGAAAAAACTGAATGAAATATCGTAAGACAGAACTTTCAAATACTTTAAGATGTGATTTTAATAATAAGCTTAAGAGTTAATTCTGAAATAAAAAAGAGATCAGGCTTAACTAAGTAAAACTGAATGAATAAATGACAGATAGAAATTAGAATAAGCGATTATATTACTTAAAAAAAGCTTAAGAAAGAAATTTGAAGCAAGACAGAAAAAAAACATAACTAAGTAAAAATTTAATTTTTTATTGAAAGAAAGAAGATTTGAATATTGGAAGATGTGACCTTTTCAGAAGCGCTTTAGAGAGAAGTTTTAACAAGATATGGAAAAGTATAGATAAGGCAAACTGGATTCATTTGATTACAGAAAGAAACTAAAAGATTTGAAGGATAGACCTTAGTTTAAAGATATTTAAGAAGTAAGAAGTAGATCAGAAACATGAATATCTAAGTAAAAAATGAATTTTTTCATCGAAATTCAGAAGATTTGAATAATTAAAGATATGACTTTAAACCGTAGCTTAAGAGAGAAGTTTAAAGATGATAAGATGAAAAGCATTGATATTCAAACTGTTTCTCTTGATTAGTTCTAGTCTTAAAATTCAAATAATAAGAAACTCTTGTGTATTATTATCACTTCAACACAACTTGTAATTTTATTCACTTGAGATTTTAGAAATGAAACTTATTGCCGAATTATTATAATTAATAATTATATCTACGTCAATTTATGAGAATCTTAATCTTTTATCAATCAATTAAATTTCTAATTTTTTTCTTCTTTGCAAATTTTTTCGATAAAATCTCGTTAGATTCTCAAAATGGAGTGAGTAATAATCTTAATTAAGAGTCTTAGATTAGAGCTATAAAAGTATTAATTTTATGTTTAATAGCTTTAGGACTTTAACCACAATATAATTCTACAAAGCAACAATTAACGTTAAAAATAATATTTTGATTAAATAAAAAAATATTATGATGATTTAAGAATGGCACCTAAGAATTAGATTTCTTCCATAAAGTCCAGAATATCTTAGCTAGATACTACAGATGAACTATATTTTCGTAGTTAGAGAACAAAAAAACTTACAAAAAACAGTAAGTGATCTAAGCCAATAAACTGAGAATTTGATGACATCCATTAATCTATTTATAAATGAAAATAAAATTATAAGACAATAAATAAACTGGATTACTTTTCTTAATAAATATTGCTGTAAATTAATGCAATTTAAAATAGCCTAAAGATGATGCAAATTTAAAGATATTTTGAATTATAGTAAACCTAACTAAGTGAAGAAAATAATCCAAGATAATTGATTAATATCTTTTCACCGAAATTTTAAAATTTAGTAAAAATATAATGAGGTGTTGATACTGCAAATGTAAAGGGCATATGGTAAGATAATGCTTTTAATTTCTCTAAAAAAAAGCGTAGATAGGAAAGAGTTTTTGCATAATATGCTTGAGATATATTGATCATCTAACGGAAAACTCTGAAGTGTTTTGATAAACTTTATACTATATAATTAAATTAATAATTTTAACTAAAAGAATTTTTGGAACTGAAACTCCTTTCCAGTTATACGACCCGATGCTCTTTTTTTAGGAATACTGGGGATATCCTATTGTGTCCAGAAACAGCTACCAGGAAATTCCATCGCTATGAGCAGCAAGGCTTAAAGCCCATACCAAGAGCGGATAATCTAGAAGACAGAGTTCCCTTGAGAAAATGATTCTGAACAGGGACTTTCTCAGCGACAGGGTAGGAACTTTTTCCAAGCAAGAAAAGTTTAGTCAAGAAGGTCAATCACAGCTCCCACCATCTTTTAAATTATATTATATAATTAAATAATTCTCTTAAGCTTTCTTTCTTATTTTTAATTTTTTTGGTATGGTAGTTATGCTAAATTTTGAAATCTGAAAGAAAGATTGCTAAATTTTTTATGTAGTCATAAATGAAATAACTGCTTTAGCTGAAGTAAAAATTAGCAAAGTATGCTAAAAAATTACAAATGGCGAACAGGAAAAATAATAAAACTAAACTGTTTATAATTGAAAGGAGCAAAAATTATAGCTTTTTTATAATTTTATTATTTTTGTTAAAAGCAAAAAGATTATATTTCATGTTACTTAAATAAAAATTATAATATTTTTTGTTTTTAGTCAATAACAAAAATCTGAAATCAAGCATTCTAGCTTAATATTTATTGAATAAAATGTCTATTAAAGTTAAGAAAAAACAAAAAATATAATAAAAATCTAAAGTTGATTATATAATTACTAAAATATAATATTTTTGTACGATTAAAGAACAGCGAGAGTAAGATTTTGAATTATCTGATTTTATTTCTAATCTAAGAGAGGTCATTAGTAGGATTAAAGATCTTGGAGGGAATGCTTATGAAAGATTTTCGGTCTTGAAGTGAATATAATTAATTAAATTACCCTGAAGCATTAGAAAATAATTTTAATAAAATTTTATTTAAATTTAATATAATTTTTATAGATTTTATATTAAAATTAATATAAAAATTTTAATTTTGCTTAAGAGCCCAATTTCGGAATCAAGAAAGCATTAAATACAACACATAATAACCTCACTAGAATCTATGTTTGAGAATTGATTTTCTACGCCTAATTTGTAGATAATGCCGTCATCATCGAATCTGTAATCCATTGTAAACATTGAGGAATATTAGACTCAAATCCTCCTTATCTAAATCTCATATTCCCAAAATAGTTAAGAAAGCACACCACCTCATACACCAATTAAAGGTTACAATTAAGCAAAATAATTAGTTGAATTTAACTGCTTGTACCATTCCCCTTTTTGCAATATTTAATTATAACATTATGATATTATACTAAATTATTCTATTAAAGTTAGTTTTTTTAGATTAAATTATTATTAAAAAAATACAAATCTAACGTGTAAAACTAATTAATCTTAAATAAGTCCTTATATTTATATGTAAACCAGAGAAAGTCTCAGAATTTATTTTTGCAAATAAATAAATTATTTTTAATATTAGTGATTTAAGAAATTACCTCCTTAAGAACTAAAATTTTTATACAATATTCTATTTACTTTATTAATATTGCATACAAAATTTTGACTATCTTTGGTTTTTCTTACGATTTATATCTTTATGGTGGTTTAAACAAAATTAAAAAAATTAAAGTTGATAAATTTATGTTCAAATGTTAATAAAAAAAATTTTAAATTAGAATATATTATTATGCTAATATAATTAGTATAACTAAATAGTTTTTAATCATAAAATAATCATCATTTCATAAAGATATGAAAAAGAGTATTCAAAGTTTATACATTTTAATTTATCATTAAATATCAAAATTGTATTAGCATGTTTTACTCCTTACTTCTATTATTAAAATTAACTTAAGAGATATTAATAATTTAAACTTATTTTTTTATAACATCTACAAGATTTTTTAATTTCTTAGTATTTAATATAAATTAATAAATTTAATTATTTAAATTCTTTTTTTAAGTTTGAGCCTTTTATATTTTTGCTTCTTTTTAAACTTATAATTTATTTATTTTAGAAAAGTTTTAAATTAAATTAAATTAAATTTAATTTAATTAGATTCTCCTTTCTGCTCTATTATATCTACAAAATGGTTTAATTTCTTGTTTCTCTCTACGATACCACCTAAATAATACTTACCTTTCCTCAAAAAAAGGCAAGAAAGGATGATATCAGAATGTAATATTTTGCCCTTAAAGCTGAAAGCTTCCAAACAATGTTGGTGTTCAGCATTAACTACGCATCTCCGCTTACTCAATTGCGAACAACGGGGTCCACATTCAATTTCTATCTGTTATATCAATTTTTTTATATAATTTTAGATAATTAATTAATAATTATTTTATACTTATTTTCTATTAATTTTTTTATCTTAATTTTGATATTCTTATCATTTATTCCACTTAAACAATTTTTAAAACTATTAACTTTAATTAGTATACTTATAGTATTTTTTTTCTAATTTAATACAAATTTTCTTCAAAAGTTCATACAATTTAACCATTTTTCTGTTGTTTTAACTTTTGCAAAAGCCTTGAATAAAATGAAATTTTTAGTAAGAATAATAGAAGGATGTGAGCTTAGCCACCAGAATAAAACTAACAGAAGTAAATAAAAAAAACCGCGGTTAATAATGATCCAGCAAAAGCTGCATAAGTAATAGTTTAAACTAAAATATCAGAATTATGAATTTACTCCCTTTTATATAGTGAGAGATTTGTAATCTTACTCTAAGAGAAAGTCTGTAATGTATTTTATAAATAAGTTTCGTTAGAATTCTTCTTATAATCTACTGAGCAAATTCCAGAACTTGCATTTTTCTAATTTCTTTACACGAACAGCCAAATAAAAGTGAACTTTTTTTAATATATTAAATCATTTTTGTTCTATAATCGTTTATCATAAGACTAGCCCTTTGAATGGATACTATATTCATAGGATTACTATTTATATCTAAAGCTTAATATAGCAGTGGCATAAATTTTAGCAAATAACAAGAAGATATTTAAAATTTCTTAATGATACTTAATGATGAATATCACTGAAACTAAATATGATAGCCTTTGAAAAAGGTTTCTTTGCTCTTTCAATCTAATAAAATAGGTATGGAGGTATCTAAATTTTTTTTTCTTGATTAATTACTCTTGGACATATCCAAGACTCTTATTTAAAGATATTTGATAACTTGTAACTAAATATCTAAACTTTAAGTATGTCTAATTAAATGCCCAATCCTTTCTTTGCCACCCTTTAATTAAAGTAATAATGTTGATCTACCGGCATCTTATTCTAACTGCTTGATCTTCTTGGTTATCAATTCCAATCTCACTTTTTATTCCTCTATCATACTCACTCACTTTCTTAGCTTCAAGTATTTCTACTATTTTAATCACACACAAGTTGCTCTTTTAGCTTTTCATTTAGTTACTTGGCAAGAAAGAATAATCAAGATTTTTAGCTTGGCTTGTTTTAACTATTTATTAATGTGCTCTAGATTTTAGCTAAAAGAGAAAAAGACACTTGAAGTTTTCTGCTGAAGCTAAATTAACTTAATAGATAAGCTACATTTAATTGGGTTTGTTCCTTTTTAATTATCAACCTTATGCTTATATTTCCTTATTTCATTTCATTTTCTGACGATATTAGGTCATGCAATCTTAAATCCATTTGACTGAGTAATGAAGAGCTGATAGTTTGAAGTTTAGTGAGTCAAAACTTCTTAGAAAACTGAAATTGAGCCTTGTAATCCCACGGGTTATTCTTATATGATTTCAATCAAGGAGCAACTCTTAATTTTAGACTTTTACTGTAGATAAGTAGTGCATCTTGGAGTAGTTCGTGTAGATCAGCTTTTATCTGTGACTGGCAAGCTTTATCTAAAATTAGCTTGTCTTATATACTAGCTGAAGAGTTTGCTTTCTCTTATTTATACTGGGTTTGAAATTAGACACTCAATGTTTTTTGCCTTAAAAGAGATAATTAATCTTTATTCCTTAGAATATTTTAAGCTTAGCTTAGTTAGCAAATTAATATCCTTATATAATTTATTTTATCTACCTTAGTCTTGGGTAAAGATAAAACTTACCTACTTTAGTGTTTTTGATGCAAGTCTAGAATATTTAGCTTCACTTGGGTACTTTAAGCTTATAGTTCTATCTTCAAAGAGGTTTTTTTCCTTTGCTTGATCCTTAGCGCTTTACTCATTTCTTTTAGTTTCAGCTGAGTGCATTTTATACCTTCCTGCATTTAGATTTTACTGTTCTATTAGTGAAGTTTAGCGCTTTAAGGCTTAACCTGTGTAATATTGTTTGGCTTAAATTACTTTTTCAGTCTATTTCCTTCTTTAAGTACAAACTAAGGCTAAATCTTTTTTCAGTCTCTTTTATTCTTTCACTTTCATGCTTAAATTACAACTTATGCCTAACCTTCTTGATCTTTTATATATTACTATCATTAACTGAAATCCAGATTACCTTTGACTATTTAAAGTAATGTATATGTTTAGCGTTTCTATAGAGATCTATGAAGATCAATTTCATACCATTAAATGAGATATTTTGTACTTTTACTGCCAATGAAGGGTGGAGAACTGCTGTTCATGCTTCGAGATTTTAATTACTTTAAGATCTTTAGACTTATATAAAAAACTAAGCTTTGAAGCTTTATTAGAAGGTTTAAGCTCTAAAGTCTTTTTATCTCTTAATCAAAGAGAGTAGAAATTCTCCTAATCTGCCTTATTTTAAAACAGGGTTTGATTTGATTATTTGAAAGAGTCTGATTAGTTAATAAATCAAAGGTAAGAGATATATAGTCATTACTCATATATTGGTCTTTAGTTTTCTGAAGCATATAAGATTCATAACATCAAGTTATGTATTATTTATGCTATAAAGTATCTTTATTAAAGTAAGTTGGACTATCTTCAACCATAAAATAAATCTAGAAGTTACTTTAGGTTAGCTAAGTCAATTCCTTTTCTCATTTTAGCCTTCCTCCATCTAATTACCATCTTAAGGAGGATGAACTGCTTATGATATTTAGGATATAGTTTTATTCATTTACAGTCTAAGCATCTTTTTGAGCATTATATTGCAATAAAAGACTATAATGGATCAAATAGAGATAATAGAAAATGTAGCTGATAAAGAGACAAGATAGTTAAGAATAGTTTCTTCAGTGTTAAAAAACGTGAAAATGTATGAAATGAAATTACAGACATTCCTAAACCTACTAAAACCGTAAATCCAAAATCTTAGCCTAAACTTTTCTATTAAGTAACAATTATAAGGTTACCAGAAAGCATCACGAAGCAATAGCAAAATCTATATACAAAATGAAATTTTTTTTAGAGCTTAGGATTGAATCTTTAATCAAGGAACTGTCATGAAAACATTAATTGTTCATTGGGATAATTTTGGCAGATTTAAAGAACTAAAATATAAAGCTCTATCTAAATTTTCCTTTTTCTTTGACATTACATTCAGAGTTATAAATATATAAATTGAAAAATATTAAACATAAGATTACTAATGATTAAGCAGGAATTGGATACTTATAACTTGACTAATTTCCATTATCCTCTCTTTTTCATTTAAGTCCAGTCCTAAGTTTGATTCTTCATAATTTTTACATTTCTTCGTTTCTCTATTCCTAAGTTTGATTCTCTTATTCTTGCTTTTCTTCATTTTATCCTCATTTTCTTATTCTCTCTACCTCTTATAAAACTGAAGTGAGTATAATAAGTCCTGACTAACTACAATTTACACCTATAATAGTTAGCTAGTTGGATTTTTTCTATTGAGCATGAAGTTCCATTTTCTCATTTTTTTTCGTTGATATCTCACGATTGGCACACTAAATTTGAAGGTGTTTAAGTTTGGTTATAGCTTAGAATATATTCGACTCAGATTTTAAATTTCTTCAAATTATCCTTCTTATATAGAATCTATCATTTCAGATATTTAGTAATCAGAAGATTTAAATAATGGATATAACTAAAATCATCCATTTCACATTAATTGTTTCTTTCAAATTAAAAGATTACAACAAAGCATCCTTTAATATCACTGAATAACTTAGGAATTAGGCAGAGAAATTCCCATTACTATCATTATTTCTCCTTTATAGTTTCAACGATTGAGATCATAAAAAAGAAAAGACTCTAGTCTCGTAACTCTTTTCTTTAGTAGGAATTTCTTTCTCCTTTCATAGAATAGAAGAATTATTTACAAGATTTATCAAATTTAGATTTTAGAAGTTTTATATGTAAAAGTATGATTATTTATATAGTTTAAAGGTACTTCACCTAGTTATTAGACTAGGTTATACTTCTTGTTCAATGTTAAATTTTATATATTAGAACTGTTTAATTATCTACGTAAGCAAAGACGTCTAATTTAAGGATATCTGGTACTTTGTTTGCTAGTTAAGACATTGGTAGATACTGTCTATATAACTCTGCAGGCTTTCAGGTGCTACGTTTAGTCTTACTTCTTAGTAACTTGAAACTGCTATTGCCATCTATTCTTGCTTCTCTATTTTTTAGGATAGATATCATAAGAACTGTTTCATATCTATAGGAGAAAAACTAAGAGTATTTAAATAACTTAAAGCTTTTAGTGCTAATTTCTTCATCTAATTTAAATGAAATTCATTATAGAATGATCCCATGCAAAAGAACTGTATCTTAAGGGATAATCTTCATCTAAATCAGTAGCATCATCACACTTTAGACTAAATAAGATATCTCATGCTTTTCCTTTTTGAGAGCTCACTATAAAATTTTCAACTTGAGGAGCTCTGTAAATATAGATTATTTTTGGCTAGTACACTTGATCACTCCTTATACTTCAAAAATAAATGTATGGTAATTTCCTTACTCAAGTTCTTATGCCTTATTTATATAAACAATTTAGTGACAAAGAAGGTAGCAGATTATCAAAATCTACCAGAACTTTGGTATCAAGAAACTGTCTTTATATCTACACTTGAATTAGAAGCAACTCTATACATTATAAAAATTAGATGGATTTATTTTGCTATATTCATTATTCTGTATCATTATAGCCACTGGAGATACCTTATTATTGGTTATATTTAAGTACACTTTATCAGAGGTTTATTTTTGTTTGTTGAAATAGATACGTACATCAAGTTCTAAGAATGCACATACTAGAAATTACTATCCTTATAACGTAATGGAAGATGTAAAGAAATTACACTTTTCTTCTACTTCTTTTTTGATTGCCTCATTATATGAAGTCTATTTTTAGTCTATAGCTTAACAATTTCATTCAAATCTTAATTCTTCACTCGGAATATCAATCACTTTTTAAAAAATGTGCAGTTATCCTAAAAAATCATCTCTCTATACTCATTACCAGAGATATAAACCTTCATCATCTTAGTTAAACTAAAGTATAAGAAGATTAAAATTTTCATTTTACCAGAAATTTAAAATAAGAAAATTACAAATTAGGCCTTCATAATGCTATCTAAGTATCTTAATTTGAATCTTTAAGTCTAAAACTATTTTACTTAATGTCTTTTTGATGAGTTAGAGATTCTATTAGTTAGTAATATTCTGTTTTTCTAAAGCTTTTAAGTAAATCCTTAATAGAAATATCAGTGTCATAAAGTCTACTAATTTTGTCTCTGAGATATATTTTTGTAATGTCTTTGAAGTTTGATATCATTTAAAATATGAGATCAGTTTAGATATGTTAATGTGGATCTGAAATTATTGAAGAGTTAAAGCGAGAGAATTAGAAAATTTGGTTAGAAGCATGGAAGTTAACGATAATAGCATTAAGGATAAAGACTAGCATGACAACATTTTCATCAAGTGGCTAGATAGTAGTAGGGTAAATAAAAAGCAAAAGCAATCTCTTCCTTTTCCCCTGTAGTAGGAAGAAGTAAACCCTTCCAAAATATTTTTGGAAAGATTCTACCTTCGGAAGCTTCAGCTAAATTACTGGCTTTAGAATAGATTATTCGATTTTTTTCCTTCAGCAAATTTATGCTTAATTAGGAAGGCTTCAATTTCCATAAGGCTTTGAGTATAATACAAAGCTGATGTAGCAAAAATAAAGCAAAAAGATCTGCTTCACGCTTGATAATAAGAATTGACAAACTAAAGAGATGCAAGCTTCGAATTGCAAGAAGAAAAATGATGCTTTGTATGCTAATAGGTGAAGTTTCGACATTACCTTGCATGGTTGTTTCCAGATTGATTGCATAATGGCTTTTATTTTAAAGAAATAAATAAAAATATAAATAGATTCTACACTTACTTCTGCTTAAATTATCTACTATTTATTATCTTAAGATATAAGATGTGCCATTTATTATTCTAAAAGTCTTTCTTCTAGTTAGAATAATGAGCTAACTTTTTATATCAGCTTCTAAATAAATCAACCTCTCTCTTTAATCTATTAACTTTAAATTATCTTATCTTTTCATTTGGTCTCTCATCTCTTAGGTATAGGTTTGGACATTATATATAAATGTTGTAAATAGAAAAAGAAATTAAAAAGGCTAGCTTAGTAGACTTAATAAAATAATTAAGTAGCAAAATAATCCTTTAGAAAGCTACTAATTATACTAAAAGTATATCCTTCCTATTATAAGTAAAAGCATTATAAATAGATAACTATTATTAGTATACAAAAGCTATGATAGTAGCAATATTGATTGCATTAAAGTTCTAAATGATAGACTACATGAGTATAGATAGATAGTGTTAATATGATATGGATTAAAATGAATTAACTAATAGCTAAATGTTTAATTAAGTTAATATATGAATTCTTAATTTAGAAAGCTTCTTAGCTTTAGACTAGTATAGTAACTATCTAATTATTAATAACTTATTATTTTCTTAAGCTTTAGAATTAAACATAAATAGATTTAAACTATTTAATTCACTTTCATTATAATCAATATGGCTGAATCTAACAGGTGCAGCTCATGCTTAGTTCATTTCGACTCTTAAATACGAATTCCCGTAACCCTTCCTTGTGGACATCAAGTGTGCCAAATTTGTATTCTTGAAGAATACTTAAAAGAGGTTCAAATCAGTGCCCAAAAAGAAATTGTAGAAAAGTTTCATTTAATGATCCAAAAAGTTTAATAAGCTAAAAGGGCTAATCAAGCGAAAGTAAATAAGAATATAAATAACTTCATCTTGAAGAAACTAAAATTGAACTATCTTATTAGCAGAAACCAAAACTAATAAAAGTCAAGATTTTAAGTAAAAATAAAGAAGAGATAAACTTAACAGTAGAGGAAGGAGAAACAATTGAATAACTGAAATAAAAAGTAGAAAGACTAGAAGGAATTTACGCTGATTTTATGAACTTTATAAAGGATAAGAAAAATTAGATAGTTAGCATAAAATAAATAAAATGGAGAATAGAGATGAGGTTTAGCTAGAATTAAAATTGAAGGCTTGTAATTAATATAAATTTAAGGAGGTGAGAAAATTAGATTTAGGAGGGTAAAAAATAAAGATAGAAAGTAATTAATAAAAAATTAGTTTTCGAGATAATGAGAAAATAATATGGTAAATATAATAATAATAGAATGTAAATAATAATAAAAATTAGAA